>JARFOD010046311.1:0-10089 GCA_031763545.1 Mopalia muscosa
AAAAAATAATCCTGATATTAAACAGAAGTAAATGGGGTTTATTGGAAGTTTTGGGAACTATATTCCATTGCAGTAAACACATAATTTCATCCAGTGGCAAATAAGCCCTTCGGATTGTGTCGATTTTTACAATTTCGCAGCCAGCATCGATTGGAATTGGATTAGAATGGAAATAACCATGCTGTATTTGGTAGTTTGCCGCCGGTAATGCTGGGTTTTACTGACGCGTCGCCGGTAAAACTCAATTTGCGACGGTTAAACGTAGCAATAACGGCGGCAAACCACCAAATACAGCATGGTTATTCCCTAAATCCCAGCTTACACAGTAATATGGTAAAGTACATATGTCAATGCGATCTTGCATTGAAGTTTACCTGATCCAGACTGGGTTATGTTTGTAGACCTGGGATCCGACATCATTACACAACGACATTAACATGTGTTCTTTTATCAAGTTATCCCTAATCAGGTAACAGCAATATATTCATACTTAGATAATCATATGTGTTTTCAACTAGCCGACAGTCTCAAATCGACAAGCATTCGGAAGCCAGAACAAGACTGCTCCAAGCTGCACTTGCTGTTAATTATACAACAAACATATTTATTTTATTCTTGAGTTCTTAAGGTGTCACCAACGGAAAGTAATTTGTCAGCATGTCAATAAGCGAGATAACATTTTAATTGTTGCTAACACTTTTGTGTTTTGTAAACTGATCACATGCTTGTGTCAACTACAAACATGTCAGGTGGTGATATTGTATTTTTTGCTAAACTCGTTGGCAGCAAGTAATCACTTATAATCACAGGTTCACCGAAACGCCAAAAGCGATACATTTGATCGGTCGTGGGTTTAACGCCTATGCAACACATGGTCTACACACAAGATAGCGCCCCGTGAGGGAGCGGGTGGGCCATGACCCTGCAGAATACTCCCTTGGCTTCCTAGGTCGATCGTAAGAGGCGAGAAAAGAGGTTGCTTTCTGTTGGCTTTCTGGTGTTCGCAGAGCTAAAGGGTAACGGAAAGCAGATTTGTTTGCGATGTTCTGTATTTGTGTCCGTCGTCATATAAGTTAAATACCCTTGAGTACGACGTTAAACACCAATCAAACAAGCAAACAAACAAACAAACAAACATAAGATAGCTGAGCTTGCGTTCAAAGGTTTAATGTTGACTTCATCTCGGAATGTACACCTGGGCACGACTCTTTTAATTAACACAAGAAGCTGCTACTGCAAGACATACGTACAGCCCGCTTTCTCATAAACCTAGTACCATTTTGAATGTGTAAATGTTTTGATATTAGCTGAAACGGGGTAATGGTTTAATGGTTTAATATATGTCAGAAAGCGTATATATGATGTCACGTACGTATGCTGTGTTTGCTGTATTATAAAGTCAGTTGGATTTGGTGTCATCTACTGTACATACTTTGGTAAAGTCAGCATGGTTAAGAAGGAATGTTGTTCAAATGACTTTTGTTGTTTATGGTTGAACTGCGCCATAGTTTGTAATACTGGCCTTTCACATAATACAGTTGTTAACTTAACGGATTGATATAAACAAGTCGTTTACGCTGATAAATGTTGCCGTTGAGACGCCGTAAAGACATGCGGACCTGTTTGGTTTATGGTGGTCAATTCATTTCAAAGTAGTCCGGTTTTTACGACTTCTTTGTATTGACGCACGATGCATGGGAAATGATTTCTTCTCGCGACCAAGCCGCGAATTATTCTCTCTGGATCGCAGCATTAAGAATATTCCTCACTGGGGGCCTGCAATCTTTAGTGAGGTGCTCAGACAATTTCTGATTCACTGGGTCCCCCGTCTGTATTACAAACCCGACACAACGTAATCTATTCCCTTCTTCGCGGTAATAGGGGAGTTCTGTCTACAAAGTACCGCTACTGAGATTTTACCTTTTCATTGAGGCCGACAAATAACTTAAACAAATATTTATACATGTATTATGCCATTTTGTATTGAGAATACGAAATCATTAATTCTTTGATTATTTATAATGTATAACGGAAATCGCCTTCGATCTCATTGTAGTAGACACGACAGCCACACAACACAAAACTTGAAGGTGTGACATTACCTGTTTTATGGTTAAATATAGTTCAGAATGTGTATGTATAATGTCACGTCCGTATGTTATGTTCGGTGTATTATAAAGACATTAGAATTTGGTGTCATCCACTGTACATACTGTAGAAAAGTCAGCGTGGCTGAGAAGGAATGTTTGAATGAGGCTAGAAGAGAACTGCAAAACAATACTTGTAATAGTGCAAATAGTGCAGTTCTAACGTTAAGGATAGTCTAATCCTCTTCCTCTCTCAGCTCAATTTTTTTTTATTATCGCATATTCCCAAACTTGAGATGGTAAAAAATTTACTAGAGCAGACCCGATAAACATTGAATGAAAAGGCCGTTTACTTTGATGATGAAACTAGACTACATTATTTACAACAATGGTAGAGATAGCTACCTGGAGAGGATTAACAGTCTGTTGGCTGTGCCTATATGCGTATCAATAGTTTCCATGTATATATTGAGCACTTATTATCAGCTTAATAGTGGCTGTCCGGGCTGTCAATGTATATACACTCACTGACGCCACTTGTGGTTAATTGGTGCTGTTCTAGTAAGATGTTAATCACAGCTTTAATGAAATTCAAGTAACATTTGACCAGGTAAGCCCTTGTCAATTGTATAGTAAAAGTTGCAATTTCACAATATATATACATATATAATTATTTGCGAAACATACAGGAATGGGCCAGTTCAATATTATAAACAAATTGTGAAAAAAGATTGAATTTCCTCAAAGGATGGATCATGAAAGAGGCAAACCTGTCGTAAAATATATCAGAAATACATTTTACCCGTTTCTCTGCTTTCATTTTTCAGTGTACCGTACTTGGTAAAATGCCTACTCCTCGGTTGTAATATTACCTACAAAACTGATCTGTTTGTACATTTCATCTTAACATATAAAACTCAAAATTGTCAGTCAGATTTTTAATTTCTTTTTCCGTTTTTTTTTTCAGATATTGTTAGAAGAAGTTGAAATTTCAATGTATTATACGGTGATGTAAAACTGAACAGCTGACGTAAATGGTGTAAAAAGAAGTAGCAATTTGAAAAAGGGATAGCAAAAAGTTACTTTTAATGCAAAATATTTTTTCTTTAAGTTTTAGGAAAAAATAATGTACTTATTATTCATCTGCAGAAACAGACGATTCAGAATATATATAATGTATTTCAAAATTCACAGTAGTTTAGAATTAAATCGTGGAAATGCAAAAACACTCTATGGAGGGGTTAGACTATCCTCAACGACTTAATAAAAACTAGCTTTCTGCTTATAAATAATGCCTCTGAGAAACTGTGAAGACACCCACTGCGGAGCAATTCGGTTTAGTGCGGTCAATTTTCTCAGGAGTAGTCCCTTTTTTATTGCGCTCTTTGTATTGACGCGCAATAGTCGTTTTTTTGTTTCGCGATCAAGTCGCGAATATTCCTCACTAGGGATGCGCAATCTTTAGTGAGATGTTCTGATTGACTAGGTCCCCCGTCTGTATTACAAACCCGACACCACGTAATCTGTCCGCTTTTTCGTGTACTGAGGGATTTCTCTCTACAAATTGCTGCTACTGCTACCGTTTCCCACATTATTGAGCCAGACAAATAATTTAATCACACACTCATACCTGTTTTACACAACCTTGTGTTCGGAACGCCAAAGTAGGAATATCTTTGTATTTTCATTAACAAATCGTTTAATTTTGCCAGCCCTATACGAATAAATGAAATACCCGTCGGTCTAATCTAGACAAGACAAAAACACAATGGAATACTTGGGTGGTACAGCTGCCTGAAAACACCACAAGAGTAACGACAAACGGGTGTTTTTACTACATGTACGTTGTTGTCACAATGAACAATAATGCTTTTCAATCAATTATTTTGTGCTTTCAGACGAAATATGTTCTGTTCACATTCAATGTGTTGTTTCTTCTGACTAATTACTACCTTTGAATCCCTTATTAATATAGAACTAAACATACAGGTTTGGCGAAGTATATTGGAAACTTCCGAAGAACGTTAGAAATCGATGTTTTAGGTTAGACAACACAAGTTCCTTTAATTGCGAATGAAGGTGAATAACCTCAGAGGCATTTGCTCGACAAAAGCTTGTTACGTTGACAGGAAACTGTTTTTAAACCGCTATTGTTTTTATGAAAGTCCTTTGTGTCGTTGGTCTAGTTAAAAAGGCCTCTTCAGGACCTGGTTGTGTTTACCGGATTACCTACAATTGAATTGATGTGTTTCTTTTAGGTTTACTGGAATTGGTGATTCGCTTAACAGATTCTTCGTTACCTGGTGGTATACACGAGGAAGATGCTATTTTAAGCCCGACCACTAGCGGTAAGAAACATGTAGTGGTATTTATTTAAAACAAAACACCTTTAGCTGTGATCATTTCATTGGGGTTTAGTAGTTTACGTTATTGACTTAGGTTGTTGGGGTTTCCAATAGATAGACCAGTGTTTTGCTAATTTCGAAGGACTACGTTATATTAACTGTTGTAAAAGTTTATATTTTGTAAAAGTAACTACGAATGCATAAACATGTTAAGGTATTGCTGGATCGATTTTCAGAAATCCCGTTGTATTTAGTCTCTTATGCAGAAGAATATAAATCTTTACCTTACATATGAATATATTTGTGAAAAGTTTGAATACTTAGGATTACATATAAGAGATTGTGGTGAAAATAGAATCATTATTTCTAAAAATATTGAAAAATGAGTAAATATCAACGGAAAAAAATAGACGGCATTTTGCCTTGTATAACTCTCTAAGTGCAATCAAGGTAGGCGATTTAATGAACGAAAAGAATGTAACCTCTCTTCTTGGATAAAATAAGTATAAATCGTTGGCGAATGTTACTTACGCAGACAAGCCTTACTCTGAACGACTATACCTTGTTTAAAGCACTAATGCGATTGTACAGGTAAACTCTTTACTGGTCATCTATTCGCTTTAAATGTTTAATTTTCTATTTGAGCAAGGAAAACAGGCGGTATATGCCCGTTCAGTTTGAGCTTTAGATGACTACAAATAAAACCTACACGACCAATATTACGCACATGTGATTGCTTTTTAAAAATATATATAAGCCACACTCGACGATTTTTGCAGATGTACTCAACAAACATAACAGTGGATTTCTTACAGGTGATAAAGAAATAAATTATAAATAAAACTGTGAGTAATTTTTTTTATTCTTTGTTAATGCCATGTTAATACTATGTGCCGTATTGGAGTGACTATGTTATGCTTACATAATACAGAAATTTCGTATTGGAATTCAACTAAATGCATATCATATTAATTTGAACTATACAGAGGTCGCCTTGACCTAATCTGGAATTCTTTAATCAGTTAATACAACTAATCATTGATTGAATGTGTGACCTAATTGACAATATAGTATACTCTAATTGATAGCCTGGTGTGAAAATGTGATAGTGAATACGCCGTTCGTGTTGACGTAAACACATACATTGGATAGCATTACCTAAAGCATACCTGCTTCAGTAAGCTGAAGTTTCTGAATACGCCTAAAACCAATCAGGTAGTTGTAAATAAACAGACTGACAGATGACTATGGTAATACATTAATAAACATCCACATATATTATTCTTTCCAACACTTTGTGGTTTACTTTATCCCACATTTGTCTGAAGGGCCAAAATCAAATCGTTATAAAACGCCATGTTCTTGTTTGTTGTCTAGATTGTCAAGCGAAAATCCAGCGTAAATATTATATAGGAATGGAAATTATCATTATTTTTTTTATTCTCGTTCGAAACTTCTATATTATGTTAGCACAGATGCTCAAATGGGAGTTATTCTGGATAATTATCTCTATAGAGACAAACATGCATTGTATAACTGTTTACCGCCTTGGAGTTTGGTCTGCATTCGTTTATCATAGACTTCCATGGAGACTGGACTAGATTATTGGTAGCCTGTCCTGGAAAATGGACTTAATTATTGGTTATGTGTAAACTACCATGGAGAATGGACTAGGTTATTGATAGACTACCATGGAGAATAGACTAGATTATTGATAGACTGCCCTAGAGAATGGACACAATTATTGGTAGACTTACATGAACAATGCACTAGATTATGTTTAAACTACCATGGAGAATGGACTAGATTATTGATAGACTGCCCTAGAGAACGGACTAGATGATTGGTAAACTACCATATTATTAATAGACTAACGTGGAGAATAGGACTCGATTATTAATAGAATAAAGTGGCGAATATGACTAGATTATTGGTAGACTACCATGGAGAACAGACTAGAGTATTGGCAGACTACCATGGAGAAAGGACTAGATTGGTGGTGGTAGACTACCATGTAGTATGGGCTAGATTATGGTTTTGTTTGTTTGACTGGGATTTAACGTCGTACTCAAGGGCATTTCCCTTATATGACGACGGATCCTCCACTTCTCACTGCACCTAGTCTTATTACGGTGGAAAACCGGGAGGAAACCTCGTAAAAACCACCACCGTGATTGCCGGAGCCACAATATGTGACTCTCTGATATACTTGATCATCGACAGGCGGACTCGAACCCGTGAACAATACATTGAAGCAGGTTCAGTTTAGTAAGAAAAAAACGCTACCACTAAGCCACGGTCGGGGGCTCTCGATGTAAAAGGGTTCCATACAGAACCAGACAGCCTCGAGTTGAATACCCATTTACGGTTCATTTGTTTATTACGAGTCGAGATAAAACAATCAATAATCATACTACGCCAAGAATCATTGTTGTTTTGTTTGACTGGACGTCGTACTCAATGGTATTTCACTTATATGATGACGGTCCACTTTTTATTCTGCCTTAATTTAATACGTTGGGCAACAGGGAGTAAACCTCATAAAAAAAAACACATTTACAATTGCCTGAGCCACATCGTATGACTCTCTCATATACTTGTGGAGGACAGAGAGAATGGATCGCTTCGCTGAAGAAGTATCATCAGAAAGCCGGCATACTAAACATTGAAACACGGCCACTTGGCCCCAGAATCATTTACATTTACAAAAACCACTAGAAATGTTTATTCATCAACGCACTGGTTGACTGAAGGATTGATTGATGATATACATTACACTTAAGAGTATTTCGCCTACATGACAGTATACCCAATATACCCAAACTTAAAATGTATAGCGATGCACCAAACAAGGCAAGCGGTAAACTACAAAGTGATTTTGTCTGCTGGAAAAGCCTTTAGTGTAAATGCGCCCAGAAAGCAATCGGCTATATATTATGTCATAACGCAGGCGGCTCCTAAAATAGTGACTGAAAAACAAAACACCGATGCAAAAAGTATCCCTTTACTAAGATTTTTAACAAAAGAATGAGACAAATGTCTCAAGCTGATAAATCCGTCCTGATGTTTCATTCTCATACGGGCAGTATTTATATCATGGGCAACTTCATAGACGACAGATTTAATTCCAAAAGGTGTGTGTGTATGTGTGTGTGTGTGGGGGTGGGGGGGGGGGAGTGGAGTCCGAATAGCCTCCAAACAAATACCAGCTCACTTATCAAAAGTAGAGCAGCTCAGTCAACACATCAGAAAAGATGAGAGGGCTAAAGCCCCAAGCCGACGATGACCGTTATAGTTTAATGTCCGGCCGTGTAAACTTGTACGAACTTGTACATTACAACAAATCACCGGTTGCGTCGTAGTCGGTCTACCGGACGGTCCTCCTATACCTTATACAATGATAACTGTTATTCACATATCCTACTATTTGGTTTACATGTATATACTATTTGGGCTTCCGTTATTTTTAAGGAATTATCAGTAAAAAGCAAACTCGTCGGTCAGGGTGATAAACGAAGTACGTGTCATCTTGAACAAAACTAACCCAAGTCTGGAACACTCTTAGTCTGGTTAGCCCCACTAAACCGTGCCAAGTTAAACTGGTTCTGGGCAGACGTTATATACTGCTAACCTATATAACCCCACAAAGCAGGGCGCCGTTAATTAAAACCCGCACTACCATGAGGAACAATGTGTCAATGAGTTATCTTAACGAATAGCTTCTAAAAATGGACGCGTGATTCACAAGAAGCCTGTTTGCATACTTACGAAACACACAAAAGATAAATGGTGAACACAATTACGGATGGACCTATTGTCAAATAAAATATATCCTTCTCCATTTTCCTCGTTACTCTAAGATAGTGCCTGGTCATCAAATTTAAAATTACAAATTTACAAATGTTTGTTTCTTGTGAGTAGTAATACACTTAACGTCATTGCCACGGGACTGCTTTATCAGATTGTTTGGTTGATTGGTGTTTTACGTCGAGCTTAAACCAAGATGTGAAGCGTTTTCATAATTACATTATATTTATGCCACATTCTACAGGGATATATCAAGTCCTGTGGACATTATTCCCGTCATTTCTCTGTTACTTAAATAACCTATACTGTATATGAAATTAAAAAACAAATGTAATAATGTTGGAAGTTAATTTTCCTCCAGTACTATTAAGTTAAGACAGTATTTCTATTCTTTACACAAACTACCTTCAGCCAGAGGGCCTACTTTATTTAACTTTACTGAGTGATAGGGTTCGAGATACAGTGTAACTTTGTTAACTGATTAGTTACCAATTTCACCTTGATTCGGATTTTTGCTGTTTAATTTTAAATTGACTGGTTATACTCAGGTTTATACGATTGTTTCGTCTACTCCTAATTTAAGGGAATCAGTATAACAACAACAGCACAACAAAAATGACTAGTCTTAACTTCAATTTTGTGAAATTGCTTTTTGTGAGAAGGGTATGAGCCTATCTAATACGAGGTAGCTAGGTATAGTTCAAGCGTTCCTGTCAAAGTTTCCATTTTGTTAAAACCGTTTACTGGGTGGTGATGGTGTGTTGTAGTTTCACTTAATGATAAAATAATAGTATGGATGTATTTTCATTACGGAAATAATACAATTATAGACCTTACCAAAAATATCATGCATAATGTAAATCCCCGCAACGAATACCTTAAATTATAATAAATCACAATACGCGCTTTTCATGTACATACAGGCATCTTTTAACAAACTAAACGGTACA
This sequence comes from Mopalia muscosa, assembly GCA_031763545.1. Taxonomy (NCBI): domain Eukaryota; kingdom Metazoa; phylum Mollusca; class Polyplacophora; order Chitonida; family Mopaliidae; genus Mopalia; species Mopalia muscosa. Next base: position 9,190 of record JARFOD010046311.1, read on the forward strand.
ACAAAAAGCAGGAGACAACTTAATACTAAATTAAAATGATCCATGTACTGCGTATACTGATACTTGGGTCCACAGTTTTACAAAAGAAAAGAAAAGAAAGACAAGTATAAACAAATCAATGAATATGTGGACAATGTATACATTTCCCCCTTTCTTTCTTTCTGTCGATTAATTAAGGCATTAATGAATGTAATGATGTATGTATATGAACATTATTTTTTTTGTTTATTTTGAGGAGACCCCTAGTAGCCATTTAGGCTGTGGAAAATCCTCGTAAAAGAAATAAAATATTATATTATATTATAAAGAATAAAACAATATTATCTAGGCGACTCCAATATGCAATAAAAGCTGAAATAAATAATTATATTTGGGACTTATTCCCAGAACGGTCGTTTGGTGCACGCGTTTCATAATTTCTAACGATGAAATCGAACATGCGCTACCTGTGTTCGGTAGGTTCTAAGGACTTATTCCCAGAACGGTCGTTTGGTGCACGCGTTTCATCATTTTCTAACGATGAAATCGAACATGCCCTACCTGTGTTCGGTAATTTTTAAGGACTTATTCCCAGGACCGTCGTATGGTGCACGCGTTTCATAATTTCTAATGAAATCGAACATGCGCTACCTGTGTTCGGTAAGTTTTAAGGACTTATTCCCAGAACCGTCGTTTGGTGCACGCGTTTCATAATTTTCTAACGATGAAATCGAACATGCGCTACCTGTGTTCGGTAAGTTTTAAGGACTTATTCCCAGAACCTTCGTTTGGTGCACGCGTTTCATAATTTTCTAAAGATGAAATCGAACATGCGCTACCTGTGTTCGGTAAGTTTTAAGGACTTATTCCCAGGACCGTCGTTTGGTGCACGCGTTTTATAATTTTCTAACGATGAAATCG
>JARFOD010046322.1:0-10089 GCA_031763545.1 Mopalia muscosa
ACACAACACCCCCCCCCCCCCCCCCCCCCAAAAAAAAAAAAAGACAAAACCTCTGACAAATTTTTTTTTAAACAAACCCGAATATACATGACAAACCCGAAAAATATATTCAAAGGGATCATTTGTATATTTGCCTCACGATATGTCAATCTTAGGGAGAGAACAACGTTTTTCGATTGTAGCATTGTCTTACACTTTTAGAAAAATTTGCCTCTAATGAAACCCTCACAGCAATTTGTCCAAGTATTATTTCATTCTTATCATATCAAATATCTATTGTCCTAATGGTTCTACATATATAAGTCCATCTTTTTTAAGAACCATTTTTCCGTTATGTACATAAATAAGCGCTATAGATGGAATGACATGGATCAATCGTAGCTTTGTCCCAGGATATGTCAATGTTAGAGGAAGAACAACGTGGATTCAGAATAGCTTTGTCCCTGGAAAAGTAAATGTTAGAGAGAGAATGACATGGATAAATTGCTATATTGACCAGCCATTTGTGAGTTAGAGATTAAAACGGATCATCTGTGGCTTTGTCCCAGGATATGTCAATGTTAGGATGAGATCGACATTATTCTGTTGTAGCCTTGTTCTACGATAAATCAACCCTAGATGGAGAATGACACGGATCAAGCTTGATCCCACAATATGCCATTGTTTGACAGAGAACGACATACTGTAACTTTGTCCCACGATATATCAATGCTAGAAAGAGAATGACATGAATCAATTGTAGCTTTGTTCTAAGATATGTCAGTGTAAGAGAGAGCATGACATGGCTGAACAATAGCTTTGGAGAATGACATGGATCAACTGTTAATTTATACTATTATATATGAATGTCAGGAAGAGAATGACATAGATCAATGGTAGCTTTGACACACGATATGTCAACGGTACAGAGAGAATGTCATGGATCAATTTTACCTTTGACCCTGGATATGTCAAAGTTAGAGAATGGTATGGGATCAATTGTAGCTATGTCCCACCATATGTCAATGTGAGAGAGAATGGCATGGCTCAATGGTAGCTTTGTTCCACGAAACGTCAAAGTTAGAGAGAGAAGGCCATGGATCAATTGTAATTTTTTCAAACAATAAAGCAATGATAGATAGAAAATGACATGGATCAATAGTAGCTTTGTCCCATTATATATAAAGGCAAGATCGACCTGTCTAAAGCTGTATTTCATCGAGGGATCGATGAGCTGGACCGGTCTAGAATCTTAATCTATCGTTCGCATCGCTCCAACGAAGATCGGAGATCAAGACAACAAAAGCGAGCTCGACCATCTTAAATCCTGAATCTGTCCGTCGTCGGGAGAAAGGTGAGCTCGACGACACTGAACTCCGAATCTTTGTTGTCAGGACCTAAACAAGAAGCGAGAACTCGACCAGCCTATATCTAAATCTATCTTATGTCAGGTTCCAAAGATGGAGCGAGATCGCGACCAGCCTAAATTCTGAATCTTTCGTTCGAAGTGGTAAAAGCGAGATTGACCAGCCTAGTTTCTGAATCTATCTGGTGTCGGGAGATAGACGATTTAAGAACTAGAAGGGCGAGATCGGCGAGTTTAAACTCGGATTTAAATTCTGAATTTATCAATTTACTCAAACAAAAGGCGAGGTCAACGATGCTAAACCCCATTTCTTTATATCTTTCCCAAAAATCCCTATATTTCTGAAGGAAGAAAGGCGAACTTGACCAGGATAAACTCTGAATCTATCTATAGCGCTGTGATTCCAGGAACCTTAACTTCGAATATATCTTTCGTTAGGATCCAGGATACTTCAAAACAAGTAATGGCGACCCTGAGCAACTTGAACTCCGAATCTATCCCAAGCTATATCTAACAAAGGCATCTCACCTGGTCTAAACTCCACATCTATCCGGTATTGTGATCCATAATTTCCTAACAAAGAATGCCCAGATCGCTTGATCCATATTTCACTAGGATCAAACTCCCTAAACGAAACTCATTCCATTGAAACACAAAGCACAACTAAGGATAAAAGCTTCATGTAACAATGATTGTTTTTGTGCCTCCTGATTCCACACTAAAACTGATGAAGTGGAGAAAAAATATTACGGAAGACGTGTGGTACAATATGCCTGTAACCTACCTGTGTCATGATTGATAGATGGTTGAGATGATTAGGTGTAGAGAATGGGTCTCTATCAGGATTATGAAGGGAACCATACGGATCGTCTTCAAGACTGGTGTCACTGAGCTGTTCCTTCTTTACCGAGGCACCGGTCTTAGATATACTTGTGGGCCTGTTGGCGAGGAAACAGGTGCCTGGTGTCGTCGATATGTTCGGTCGACTGCCCAGTTCATCTGTCAACAGAATTATCAGCAGGTCAGAAATGATTCTAAGGTCAGGATCATTTATAAACAATTTGTAGTGTTTCTATTACTATTAGTTCCTTTGTGAGCAGACGGTATTTCAGTTTATCGTTATTCATATTTACACAATACTCAGATATGTTTTTGTTTTAATTGCCTAGTATTTTGGTCCTGGAATAAATAAATTTCATACTACTAAATTTGAGTTCTACATGTGACTGTATTTCCAGGGAAAAGATGCAAGTTAGATTTTTTTTGCTGCGAATATGTCCAGGACGGCTTACCTGTCTTCATATGTTTCTCCATAGAGGTGTTAAGTTCGAGTTCGTGTTCCTGATGAAGTTGAGCCTCCACTGCCAGTAATACATACTCATCTAACAGCATTCGGATCAGGTGGAACGAGCCTTGGGAAAGGAAGGTCAAATAATGTAAAACAAGAGACAGAAAACAACAGCAGATAGACCAAATATAAGATAATCTTAGAACTTTAATGCACTTAGTGAAACCACAGCTGTGGGATCATACAAGATAATATGACATATCTAATACAGGCAGTAACACAATAGTAGCGGAACCATACAAGATAATCCGGCAACTCCAATACACACAGTAAAACAATATCCGCAGGATCATATAATACACTCTTACAATTCTATTATAGGCAGTAAAGCAATAGCAGCGAAATCATACAAGATATGCTGACAACTGCAATACAAGCTGTAAACCAATAGTAGCGGGATCATACATGATAATCAGACAACTACAATACAAGCAGTACAACAATAGTAGCGGGATTATACACGATAATTTGACAACTCTACTGTACACACAGTAAAACAATAGAAGCCGGATATTATCCTACAACTCTACTGTACACGCAGTAACACAACAGCAGCCAGATAATAGATAATAATCTGACAACTCTATTGTACACACAGTAAAACAATAGAAGCCGGATCATACATGATAATCTGACAACTCTACTGTACACGCAGTAACACAACAGCAGCCTGATAAAACATAATAAGTTTACAACTTCTATACAGATAGATTAATTTTTTTTGCATAATTTTTAATGACGAATTCAATTGATCCACTGAGTTGTCTATCAAGCAGAAAAAACTATAAAAAAGTCAAGATTTTTACAACTCAAATCACATGATAGTATAGCTTGTATCTTACCGAAACTCTGTGCATTGTTTAAGGTTAGGTTGTGCATGACTCTTGCACCGAAAAATGACCATTTTAGTAGGAAGTCTTGAGCACGCTTTTTGAACGACCGTCCATTTTGTTTGCTTGGCTGCATCATAAGGAAAACATCATTAATCAATTTAACTATTCAATATAAATTCTTGTTTTGAAAGCAATTTGAATTTCTTTGCCATCACAAATACTACTCACAACACACTTTATAAAATGTTATTATTCGATATTTATAAAAAAAAAATATAAGCCCATATCTATTTATTAATATAACTTTTGACATAGCTTTTTTTGGTAGTAATAATATAGAAATAAAAGATTAAAGCATTATTTGATTTGATTTTTAAACCATGTAAACAACTATGTTAATTAAAGTGTAACGAAATTTATTTAAAAATACAAAATACCTGACGCCCAAATTATCCATGGAGGGGTTTCCCCCGAGTGTGTAAATTATTGCTTGGCTATAACACAAAGAACATTGTATTTGAAGAGTACAGAGTATGCGAAGTTACCTTAAGGACTTTCTGTTCCACAACCACATCTAACCATTCCGTGAAGGCTTCAACTGTAGCTTGTTTTCTCAATAGCTCTTTAAACTCTCGTAAAACTGTAAAGTATACACGACATATACAGATTCATAATAAATATTTTATTAACAGAGTTATCTGCACCAAAAGGAAACAAATATAATAAGTGACACTAAATAAGCGCTGGAATATATAGAACAAAATGTAGTGATAAAATGCACTATAGTAATAAAAAAATACTGCTTTAACAGCCTCTATGGTAATTAACAGTTTGATATACCTTTGGAACAATTAGTATCACAACATAGACATGAGATAAGTACACGGCAAATGCATGTACCACCAAGCCATTAGAAAATTACCATCGGAGCAAAACTATTGATCCTTGAGAGAATTATCATTAGAGCAAAAATCAGTCTACCAAGAGGGAATTATCATCATATATCATCGATCCATGAGAGAATCACCATCGAAGCAAATACCATCGATCCATGAGAGATCCATGAGAGAATCATCGTTAAAGCAAACATCATCGAGCCATAAGTGTTTCGCCATCATTGGAAATACCATCGATCCATTAGAAAATTATACCACTGATCCATGGGGGATAATTACCATCAGGACAAATGACAAGTATTCAAGAGCAAATTATCATCACAGCAAATGCATGAGAGAATAAACACCAGATGAAATACTCTCGATCCATGGGGGGTTTACCACCAGAGCAAATACCATTAATCCATGGGAGAATTGCTTTCAGATCAAAAAGCATCGATACGCAAGGGAATTAACATCAGCGTAAAGATTATGGGTCCTTGAGAGAATTAAAATGGGAGCAGATACCATCAAACCATACAAGAATTACCATCAGGGAAAAGACTGTCTATCCTTGAGAGCATTACTGTTCGAGTAAAACCAATGGATCAATGAGAGAATTAACATCAGCATAAAGACCATCTTTTCCGGAGAGTATTATATTCAGAGCGATAACATCGGTACTTGAGAGAATCACCAGGAGAGATAATACCATCAATCATTCACAGAAACGCTATTAGAGTAAAGACAATAAATTCCTGATAGCATTATCTTCGATGCAAAGACTAACTGAAAGAATAAGCAGGAGTGATAACCAACAATCCTTGGCAGAGCTACCATGAGAGTAAATACCATCGACCATAGGAGTATTATCATCAGAGAAAAGACCATCGATTTATGAGAGAATTATTTGTAAACCTAAACCACTGATTGATTATTATCGAGGAATTAACTGTTAAGATTCACATCTGCAGCAATACTTGATACCCTTACTGTTCACGGTCAGTAAATAGCATTAAGAGAAACATTGCAACTTGTCAAGGTCAATGAATATTATTTGGAGATCCGTTACAAATGACGATTGGCAAATAATAACACAAGGGGAATATTTATAACTTATAATAATCATTAAATGATATTTTTATTTGATTTCAATTACCTTCTCTGATTACGGTCATTTTCTTTAATAATAAGTATATCAAACACTGTATGTATAACTGTCCGAACCATTTACCCCATATTTTGACACTGCCTATTTTTTGCAGCTTAACTGAACTAAGTGAAGTTGCAAAATGGTTTCCTTACATTCTGCGTTGAGATCTAAGTCTGTATCTGAGTCCTGGCTGGAATAGAAGGCCTGGGAGCCTATACTGATTAAATCTATACGATCAACATCTGCTATCATCTGGTTCACAAGGCTTGCGTCATAGAGTACGGGACGAGCAGTCTGCCAACAAGCACAGCATACAGTGTCAACATGTTATAACAAGATCAATTCAAAACACTTATACCAACACAGCACACTGACGTATTTACAACAGAAGGAAAAACTGTTCATATATTGATATATTGAAAAGGACATCATTCCTAAATGGCACTCAAACAAGTGGATTCAAAACCACCATAGAAACAAATATGTATCGAAATTAGGTATTTGGATTCTAAAGTACCTGTGCCAAATGTAGAAAAGAGGTTTGCCTTTTTAGCGCCTGTGCAAAACGTCTTGCCACAGGAAGTTTACTTTCTGTCATTAAATCTGGTAAGTTCTCCAAAGCGGAAGTCACCCAATTCTCCCAATGTTTAGCAAAATTTCTGATGTCGCATAAAAGTCTGAAAAATTAATATGCAAATATTCAGTACAGTTTGACACGAAACGTAATATATATTAAGAATTCTGTCTAGAAATACCATCGATCTTAAATCATGCTATCATCTGAGGAAATGGACATTATTCACAAGTTTTCCGAACAAACAACGCTTATTTTCTAAGCTTACGTGTAAATTCCTTGGGCCGTTATTTCGTTTGATCACACAATAGCACGATTCTATATATATTATAAAGAAAATTGATTTCCCAGACGTTCCCCATGTCATGATTGTACATTAGCTTGTTTCAATCCAAAATAAATTTATTCCTGGTTTCTGTCAATTGGTTTCACACCGAGGTTACAGTACCAGTATATCTGCATGTGCCAAAATGATTTGCTTGTATTATCTGTCCCTAATCTCATACCAGCCGCACTATTGCATGGGTATTTTCAGAAATTTGGTATTCTGGTTTACCTTAAAGTATTCGATAAGAAGGGGAATTCCTTTGTAATCAGGTTATATAACGTATTACTATCTATCAGTATATCTCAGATGTAGGGCACAAATGATGTTTACAAATAAACACTTTAAAACAGGTATTCTAATTTACCATGACGCAGTCAATCATTATATAAAAAAGTATCATTATATCTGAGGTGTGGGACATTCACTTAATGCACGAACTGGTAAACAGGGGAGGTAAATCAGTTCCAGATAAGTGATATTTCTAGACATAATTACACCCCAGGATGATTACAGCATGACACTAAACCACAGCTTCACATAAAACGAAACTGTGTGTAACCTTCCTATCTAGTCACAGTCTTAGACATTCACGTTGCATGAGATTGATGTTTATTTCTTAACATAAGTCTGACATTGTTTAACTGTATTATTAAAATTTAAAAAATAAGTTATATTAATACAAAATTTAAGAAAGCATGTTAACCCAACGGTCCTTCCTGATTAAACTTATAATACATAGTTCTTCAAATATCCAACTCACGTTTCTGGCATTTCTTGCATGGTAGCTGGAATGAGCACCTCAGTTAACACCTAAACACATGAAGACGCACAGTGTTATTACAGCCTATTTACTTTTCATTTGAGTTTTTCTTTGCCTTAATTTAGCGTTTAACTTTTCATGGCGATTTGCTTTCAAAACCACACTAATATATTTTTTTAAATGATAAAAATGCGATTTTGAAGACGGTTATTCTTGACATGGTCATTCGTTAGCTTGTTGAAATTCAAGGAAGAAATATCTTGTTTTAGTTTTCTATCAAGTTGTTTTAAATCTAGAGGCAGTTCTCCCTGTGTCTGATATTCCGTAAAACTATTTTAACTCGGGGATTTTAATATCTATTCTTGTATTCCAAAAGATAGTCTCTATCCCCAGAAATTATACACTGTCCTTGTTAACCGTTAAATAATGTCAAACTCCACTGTAAAAAGCCTACCTTATAAAGCACGGAATCGCAGACACAGATCATATCTACAATAACCTGATGATCCGCTAGAGGGAGCAGGTGTTCCGGTAAACCTTGCCAAAAGTGAAGGAGGAAGTTCTGAATCTGTGATGAGAAACGGGAAAAGTATTAAACCAAAACAGATTTTTCTGCAAGGAAGACTTATGTAAGTCAGTAAAAATTTAAGTTTGTGTAATATGCAAAAAGCGCATCTGATCACATCACTCTCTATGATTAGGCCTACTTTGAAATTTGTTTTGATATGACGATTGAGTTTTAAATCATCTTATATCGCAGAAGTAAGACACATCTGGATATACAAATCTATTGTTCATAAGCTGGGTTATATATTTTCGGCATCTCTTGGCTGCCATAATAAAGACGCCAGCAGTGTATGATGTTGATTTTAAACAGAACATACAACAGTACGCGGAAGTTGGGTAAGATTATCGTTCGAAGAGAAAATTACAAGTTTGAAAGAAAATGTGTTCTATAGTAGTCAGTTCGCACAAAAAATGACAACAGTGTCAAAATGTTCTATTTAAAATATCTTATTGTTAAATGAAGGAGTTTCCTGGAATCTAAATGAGACGAATAACTGTTATCATTCGCTGTGCACTTTACTGTTATAATATGGTTTCAAATTTCATTCATTCATTTATTTCTCCAATGTACAATCTAACAAAACATAGGATTTAAGATCAAAATTTTAAATGCAACAAGAATATGTAACGTCAATTAGGCATGGAATTGAGGTAATACCACTCAGAGAATTCAGGATCAGTTAAATACATCAGGGATCACATCGTCAGTTGTCAGACTTCTAAGTAGCATAGCTTGAGAAGTATTTCTGTGGTAGAACTATATTGGTGGGATTAATATCCCAATGGGTTTGTCACATGGGAAAGGGCAACGCTATTGGGAAAGGAGACAGTGGATTTAGGTATCATATAAGAATTAATGTGTACATTTTATATTGAAATATTTTCTACCGAAGAAAAACGAGAAAAAAAAATGGAGCCAAAATTTATTCCAGACTTTTGGTACTTTTACTTTTATAGGCAAACGACGTGTGTCACTTCTATAAATATGAATACACAGAATGAAACTATATAGGCTGCCTTGTTTGGGACACGTGAACTCTATCAATTCTCTACAGTTCACTCTTCCATACTGATGGAACCATATAGGGATGGTGCACACTTTTATGCACGAACACTAAGGCTTAAAAGTCATTAAGGCGATAAATGGAATTTTCCTATTTTCTTACTACATGATATCCGTGTTTTTATCAATATTCATTGACATCCTTTAAGCTTTACCAGTCTACTTTTATATGTCAAGTTATTAAAAATATATTTTGCAGTTTTATAATATAACATTATCGTATTATTTCTGAATAATGAAAACGAATTTAAGGAAATCTGTCTGATATACACTACGGGAAACTGATTAAGATTTATTATGATGTGTAGACTTCTTTAACAAGGGGCGACAACTCCGATGTTTATTACTCAATCAGGTCCTGTCCTATATGTCAATAACAGCAGAAGTGCTATGTGAGAACTTACTTTTCGATATATCATATTTCAGGAAATGCTCTTTACAGTTAAAAGCAGATATATCATCTACCACAAGCACTGAAACGCACAGAATTTCACTGAATCCTAAGCCGGTCAAATCGTCAGCCACTTAGTTTACTCGGTCAAAATGCCAGCGTTCTGGACTTCTTAACCTAACTGCCTGCCAATTTATCATTAAGTTTAAACATCTGCCATCTAGATCAGTTACTTTAAACATGAGCCACCCAGAACATGTTAGCTAAAATATCAGCCTCCAAGATCAATTAGTTAATGTTCCAGTCACATGAATAAGTCATTTACAATACTAGCCACCTAAAACAGTAATTTAAAATACCAGCCACAGAAATCCGTCAGTTAAAATACAAGCCACTTTCAGTTAGTTAAAATACCAGCCTACAAGATCAGTTTATTGATGTGCCAGCCATATGAATAAGTTAGTTGAAATACTAGCCACCTAGAACATTAATTTAAAATACCATCCACATAAATCCGTCAGTTAAAATACAAGCCAGTTTCATCAGTTGGTCAGGCTACTCAGCTATTAACAAGCCTGTCGTTCGGTCATAGCAGGTCGTGCAGGTCATTTAATGCATTCAGTGAAAACGTCGGGCACCAGTTGTTCTCAGTCTAAACATGGGCCACATACAGGTCTCAATAATAATGTCAGACACTTGTTACAGAAGTACTCGCTCCAAACATGGGCAATTAGCACTCAGTCAAAACGTCGGCCATCTGTAATACTTAATCAAATGTACGCCACCTAGATCACTCTCTCAAAACGGTGTCCTTCATGAATACTCAATCAACTGTACGCCACCTAGATCACT
>JARFOD010046355.1:0-10088 GCA_031763545.1 Mopalia muscosa
TGGTTTTGATGGAACCTGTTATAAGGATCGTCAGTCATGGTTCTGGTGGAACCCGTTATAAGGATCGTCAGCCATGGTTCTGGTGGAACCCTTTATAAGGATCGTCAGTCATGGTTCTGGTGGAACCCGTTATAAGGATCGCCAGTCATGGTTCTGGTGAAACCCGTAATAAGGATCGTCAGCCATGGTTCTGGTGGAACCTGTTATAAGGATCGTCAGCCATGGTTCTGGTGGAACCCTTTATAAGGATCGTCAGTCATGGTTCTGGTGGAACCCGTTATAAGGATCGTCAGTCTTGGTTTTGATGGAACCCGTAATAAGGATCGTCAGTCATGGTTCTGGTGGAAGCCGTTATAAGGATCGTCAGTCATGATTCTGGTGGAACCCTTTATAAGGATCGTCAGTCATGGTTCTGGTGGAACCCTTTATAAGGATCGTCAGCCATGGTTCTGGTGGAACCTGTTATAATGATCGTCAGTCATGGATCTGGTGAACCCTTAATAAGGATCGTCAGTCTTGTTTTTGATGGAACCCGTTATAAGGATCGTCAGTCATGGTTCTGGTGGAACCCTTTATAAAAATCGTCAGCCATGGTTCTGGTGGAACCCTTTATAAGGATCGTCAGCCATGGTTCTGGTGGAATCCTTTATAAGGATCGTCAGTAATGCTTCTGGTAGAACTCGTTATAAGGATCGTCAGTCATGATTCTGGTGGAACCCGTTATAAGGATCGTCAGTCATGGTTCTGGTGGAACCCGTTATACGGATCGTCAGTCATGGTTCTGGTGGAACCCGTTATGGCTCTGCATGGAACCCTTAAAACAACCGTTCCATGTATTTATCCCTATCCTCTTTTATCGTGTCTGTCGTAATGGTTCCATCTAGAACCATCCTCTGTTCTAAAGAACCACTACATAACCATTATTTCTTAGTGTATAGTGGGCGAGTGTTAGACGACACTTTAAGGCTGTGTCAGACCATTGAAACAACGAATCTCCTTCAAAATTTAAGACAATTTTTGTCACAAAGAGTTCGTCCTAACGTTATATTTGATACACATGTAAAATCATATAAAGACTTATACATAGCATGTCCAGTAGAGTTACACTCTTAGAAATATATATTTTTTTTTGGTGGGGGGGGGGGGGGGGTCTTTAGAAAAGAGGATAGTTATAGATAAGAAATTAACCTCAACGACAAAAACGGTTCTTTGTTATAAAAAAAAAATGGGAGAAATACTTAAGAGGAAAATTACCACATCCATTTCTCTTAGACCTTCAGCTAAGTAATATTTTATTTTTTAAATCTGTAATATGCAAATGGTTAATCAAACGCAAGACCTGACCATTTCAACTTGGTATATCTCGTCACAAACATAGATATTGTAATTATCAAAAGTAAAAACATTTCTAAAGTGGTACAAATATATAGTAAATAGTTTATAAACTGGCAAATTCAAAAATTCAAACACACTGTATTTTACAACATATAGATATATATATATATATTTTTTTTACACAGTAACTGATGTATGGTGAACTTTCGTAGCATATTGTGTCTCTATAACACTGACTATTCGACTCGATTGTAAAAGTTATCAACCAATTCAAAAGACCGATTTATATAACTACTAACTTACCGGCTATCGTGTCGAGCTCCTGTTGATATCGGTAGTAAAGCTCCCAGGTATAGGCGAGCTGCGTATCAACCAAACAGGTCAGCTCTTATTGAGAAAAATTTTAAAAACTTTTTATGAATAAATACTCATTTTAAATATAGCTTCATCATAAATTCGTTAAAACATGCAGTTTATATATTTTGACTTCGTAGTCTTTCGAAACTACAGCGAGTAACCGACAGAAATTCCGTTTTATTCTTTTCAAACACTTTTTGACAGCATTATCTACAAAAAGTTATGACGTTTGACGGCATATTAGAAACAAAAATAGAATATAATTCTTCTCATTCCATTATCACACAAAAAATGGAGGGAATATTATAAATATATCTATTTGTGAAAAGTTTGAACATCTAGAATTACAAAGAAGAAAATAAATATACAGTGCATATTAAGTGTTTCGTTTCTCAAAATTTAATTTTAAAACTCACACATGTTGTCATCAATGAAAAATAAAATGCAACAAGTTTGGCGTCACTATACGAGGATCTTTTTCGAGAACTCAGCAATTTTTTAATATATAATATGCAAAATTATGAAATTTTGTCAAAAAGGCATTTAACGATTGGCTAATCATTCAGTCTATATTTAATCTATATTTTGCATTTTACTCCATTCACCACTTAAACTACACCTCCACATATGACTACAAGCCCAGAATGCGGAGCTTAGTTTGCTTGGGTAGGGTAAAAAATCTCAAACACTTTGTCTATGACTTTGCAACATGATCATCTATAAAAATAAATCGAATGCTCAAATTTTACTATTTGTTATTTGGAATAATCTTTTCACTATGGCATAAGCTTCGACTTTTTAACTTTAAATCAAAAGGATACACATGATGGTTCCATATTATTCCACAACAGTCAGCAATATCGTAAAATTCATCTCAAAGGGTCTAACAAGACCGTCAAATTCATCTATTGTATTAAGTAGAATTAAAACGTATTGAAACAAATAATATGCATGAGAGCGGATCCAGTATGAGGCATAACAATTACTACCCGTATGGCTGATAAATCATTTACCAGATAAATTTAAATTAAGAATATGAAAATAGAACAACTACTCCCCATGTCGAATTCTGTCGAGATTTGTTACACTGACATCCGTGATCAGAGTAGATCAGCTCGTCAATCAGTAATCATAAGAATTCAATACTAAGAGAATATAACAGATCTGGAAATTAGACCAATAAAAAATCCTCTCCCCCCCTCCAAAAAGTTTAGTTGGACTATTGATGTAACAAGTAGCCAATCAGAAAGTCGTTTACAAATTAAAGTCGACAGCAACCCAGCGTGGCCAATCGTATTCTCGCGAGAGTTTTTATAGTGGACGAGACTAAGACAATTCTTGTACGCTATGCCAGGCCATGGCTAATTAATTTCCCCCAATATTTGGGACGACCTATCAGCCACAGACCAGCAAATAAAAGAAGTGCTAAACAAGAAGGCCCGGGTGTATCTTAAAGTCAATGTCTCGAAGTAGGAAGTAGAATTGATTATATTTTAGAATGCAGGCCCTGTAAATTAACGTGTCAGTGTTGATCTTAGGACACGCTAATGGGACGACGAACGCGCGTGTTTATTACATGTTCAGGCTACTTCTCATCATGTGTGTAGACCACCTCTTATATTCGAATTGACGTTACATTCTGATTGGGTGAGTTTAAGAGAGGTCATCCGAAAGTAGCTATTGTGGCCTCTAATCAAATATGTCTGAGATGAAGTCAGGATTTGTTAAGGGGACTAAGATCGTGCGTATATGTTGCAAGTAAAGCTTGCTTGTCATCAGGTGTGTAGACAGCCTGTTTCATGGAATGGGAGTTCTATTTTGATTGGGTGGGGGGAAAAGAGATTTCATCCAAAAGTAGCTGTTGTAGACTCTATTTAACTCAGGATTTCCGTCTTTGAAGGCAAGGTAGAAAAGACAAAAAAGATAGACTTAATGTGACTACCGTTGTTTCTGCCTTGCCTCGGAAAGATGTGTGAATAAGGCATTTATTATATTAGCGGTTAACTAATTAATTAATAAAATGTTGCAGAACAGTGGATTAATAATAACGCCAGTCTGATTGCCATTCACCAGCGATTAAAATCTCGCAGCAGACGAAACATCTGCAGTGTATTTGGAGACATGTGCAAAAATTAGGACTCCAAAGCATCCACCAGACAGATACAGATCTCCACAAGTTAACAGAGCGGTTATGAAAGCTCACCCTGACTTGTTTGAAATCATCAACATAGGCCCTACTAAAGAAGGAACAGGCAACCAATGAAGTAAAGCTTTTGTAGGTAGAAGACGGAGCACAACACCCTAGTAAGAAACGGAAGTATAAAATCATCGACGATAGACTTTCAAGTCTGAAATGCGAGCTGGCTGGTAATATAAAATCTCGTTTGGAGTACACAGATTCTGTTTCTTTTATTTATAATTGTCACAGTGCTAATAAATAATGTTAGAAATGTAAATATGCTTCTCTACTTTTATTTTCTCTTCACGTTTAACAAGTTTCTTGTGTGCTAATCCTCATTTGTTACCCAGGATGGTACTTTAGACATTCGCGTTTTACCTTACCGATTTTGCTAAGGCGAAACGCTACTAAGGCGAAACCTCAAAATTAAAAATGCAATTTTTGGGGCCGTTGTAAAATTTATGGGTCACTCTAAAAAACTATAATTGAGTGTAAAAGATCGACGAATAAAACAGAACTAAAACTAAAAAATACTGTGAGTAAAAGGGTGACTCAACCCCAGAATCACTAAAAAAAAAATAGGTTATGATGACTTAAACCAGACAGAACATGGTGGAGGAGTTCTTCGAAGACTGTTGTGTAGACAGATAAATTGTAGTGATTCAGGCGTTTTGGTATTAGATCTTGACCTTTAATTGGCAGAAATGCGAAGTAAACTTGACTGTTTTATTGCGCTATGATTTTCTTTGACAATAGCATGTTTATATGCCATTTACATGTGACGACCTATTCTATATTCTACACTTCTACCAATTTTGCTATTTAGTCAATTCTAGTCACACAGACAATGAAGCTATATCAACATATCAAAAGTCCCTGATTTAATAAAAATGCGATCAGCTGTTTCAAATATGTAGCCTATAAATATATAAGGCATGAATGGCAGAACGCGGAATGAAACTAAACATTGCACAAGACTGTTGCCAATACAATTTGATGTAGTTAATACAGGACTCAAATCGACAAGAAGTCTTGCTCACTTTACTGAACTGCACTGGGTCAGTATGTAAAGTTATTATAATTTTGCTTGTTTTTCGGATTGCACAAGTTTCCAATTTAAATGTTTAATCACTCCGCAAAGTCTTTCTTTTGCACATCAACATTTTGACGCAAAACGTATGTAAATAAAAATTAAAAGAAACAGAAAACAATGCGTCATTTACATTTGCAATTGCAAAGTGCTTATAAAAATCATATGTCTGTCGCATTTATTACAAATATGACCATATAGGCATCACTGCTGTAGTACTGGCCAATAAACTGAATGGGAGTCTCGGGGAGTTGGCAAAGGTAATTTTACCTGTGCAAAGCGGCCGTCTGACGTCACAGCATTCGTGATAGTGGAGCTTTAACATAAGGTCAGACACATTTTTGCATTGTGATGATACAGAAAAGTCCACGAATCTCGACCGTTTTGACGTCAGATGACCACCTGCAACGCTCCCTTTTTGACATTACGAGACACCCATTGAACTGGAATCGAAGATCAAACGGGGCAATACTACCCTGTAACTGGTACAGCTAACACGTCATCAAAATCAAGATATAACAATGATGATTTAGCTTGAATTGAACAGACTAGCTTGTATTTGTGCTGACTAACAACTGTAAAAACAAATCGACCCCCCCCCCCCCCTTCACCCCATCCCCCACCCACACACAGCCCCTCGCTTTAAATAAGGAGAAAAACAAAAGTTCATAATAAAAAAAGGAATATGTTCTGGAGCATGTTTGATGCGTTTTTGAGCGTTTTGTTCGAAACTATTAGTCTCAATTCTTGACAGTAATAAAAAACTATCCTAGAAATATAGCTATCCATGGAACCAGGATTATTCGATGTATACCAATATAGCATTATTCCCACTGATGAGTTTCACAGAGTAGAGTTAAATAACAACTCCAATAAAAGATATATATATACATGGATACATGGTGATTGAATAATTCGGTTTATTTTTAATCCATTGTCAGGACATCGACAATAAACCGAATTATTGAATCACCATAAATGTGCGGGCTAAACTACGACCATCAGACAAAGTTATATCGCACGAATCCTGAGTACGTTTCCAAATGAAAATACACAGGTCAAAAATGCTGCCCTAGCAAGTGGCAAGATGAATTGCTACACAAGCCAGTATTCAATAATCGAGTCCACTGTACCGACATGACCAATCAAGTTCCAGGATCTGTTTTCAATGGCATAATCTTTGGCCGATTTCCCCCAGATGTCTTTCAGCGATGGGTTTGAACCATTATCTAAGAGGAAGGACATCATATTCGTGTCTTGTCGTTTAGCTGCAATGTGCATGACAGTTTGTCGGTTGCAGTCCTCCGTATGAAGATCTGCACCCTGTTGAAGGAGGCATCTTATATTGTCCAGTTGGCGGCTGTTCGCAGCGTAATGTAGGGGTGTCTTACCCCAACGGTCCTGGACGTCAATGTTAGCGCCATGTTTAAACAAACGTCTCATGATTGCTGGGCTTTCCCTTTCAGCTGCCATATGAAGAGGATAGACTCTGTTGATATCGGGGGAATTTACCATAGCTGAATACATTAACAGAACGTCCACAACATCTTTATGGCCTGCTTTTGCAGCCAGGCAAATCAGTGTTCTCTTGTTTTTCAGGTCAGGGACGTTTGGGTCGGCTCCAAAATGTAGAAGCGCCAAGAGTGTTGATGTCTTTCCCCTTTCCGTTGCCATCGCTGCTGGTGTTTTCCAACTGTCTCCAAGGGTGTTAAGGTTAATACCTCTTTGCCGGAGCCTATGAAGTAGCATAAATTCCCCGTGTTTAGCTGCCGAATAAAGCACTTGGCACAACATATGATCTAGAGAGATAGCTGGCGTTCTGTCAATGACATATTCCCACATCATCTTAACTTCAAGTTGTGAACAAATGTATCTGATAAAGTTTGAGTAACAAAATGACATCTGGCTCTGGACGGGTAGTTGATTCAAGTAGTTCAGCCAAGCTTCCTGGAAACCAACGACATCTACGGAAGGATTGGCAAAGACTTGCAAAGAGTTTCCGTTTATCACCTGATTAGTCATTACTCTGGCTAATATAGCATAGTCTTTTTTGAGGACAGGAATATCACGGGTAGGTTCTTTGGTTTGGAGAAAACACGTTTTAACACAACATCTATCGAGAACGAACTCAATTTCTGCGTTTTCCAGAAAGTATTTCTTATGGGTTTTGGTAAATGTCTTTGCAACTGCTTCAAAGACAAATCCATCTCCGACTGAATATTCAGTGTTGTCCGACGGTGACACACTAACCAGATCAACGCCACAGGAGCAAAGATTTGCCTCAATAGCTTGTGTGGTAATCGGTTCCTTCCAAATTTCTTCATAGAATCCGTTTGTCTGCAATTTTTCCACTATATCAGAGAGCTGTGATTGCAACAGTGTACCGCCTTCGAGTATCAGTATGACCATGCTGAAGTATTTATTTGGTGAGTGTTGTTGCATATATTCAATCTGCTGAACCGCAATCATCCCAGGATCTTGGATAATCTGTCCCACTGTGGATTCGTCTTGGGATTCAGAAGAGTCACCTGTGAGCAATTTCCCGCAAACATAAGGGAAAGCCAGAGAATCTACATTCTGCGAACAAACCTTCAGCAGTTGTGAACTAATTCTAACTCCAGTCGCACAATGGTAGTTTTTAAGTAACATCATACGCTCATCATTATTTTTCCAGTTTAGATAAACAGGAGACTGGAAAATCTTGATGTTTTCGAAATCACTCTTAACTTTACTCCAGATGCGTTTCGAGCAGGTGATTCCTAGTTTCAGTTGTCCTGATTGTAAGCCGGCTTTCACTGTCAGTGATATATCATCTTTTATCCATGATTTCAGACGATCATTCAGGATGTATGATTTACCAATCACGTCATCGCAATATGCAAACAATTTTGAACCATCTGTTATCTTGTCAAGCTCTGATTCTAGCTCATTCGGGTATGAAATTTTGACGGTTTTGTAATCTCCCAGATGTTCGGCCAACGCACTCAACAAGGCTGTTTTGCCCTCAGCCAAACCCCCAACAAGAAACACTCTATTGGACTGTTCCAATCGCAAAAGAGCTTCATGGTAAGCCTTTCCTTTGACAAAAATGGTTGTAGGAACACCGAAACATGTGACGGATTCATCGCCTGAAGTAAAATACACAGTTTTAGTACATGCATGAAGTTTGAAAGCTATGTGTATTGGTTTATTGTACCTGGGAATTCCCTCGGTTGATGAATCTTCTCGCTAGCTCAGTTGAGTACAAATCCTGAGCAGTCTTAGAGTCATGCTGCGGGAGGCTGGATGGAGCTTCATGTTGCCCTTGTGTTCTAAGAGCTAAAGGGGAACAGGAAGCCGATTTGATTATGGTGTCTGTATTGCGTCCTGTCTAAGTTTGTTGCCAGTGGTGTCCAGTGTGATTTCCTTCACCCATTGGGCTGGCACGTCATCATATAAGTGAAATACCACTGAGTACCACGTTAAACGCCAATGAAACAAACAAACCATAGAGTCATGCCCTTTACCTAAGTCAACTGGAAAACAGTGTTCTATCGTTGAGCCTTCCATGCACTCTTAGAAATAATAGTTAATTTAAGGTTCTTGAGGAAGATTCTCTCTGAAACCATTTCGAAGAAAACGGTTCTTTGATATAAGGAGAAAGGGTGAAATACAAGGAACAGTTGCTGTGAGGGTTCCATACGGAACAGTAAAGAGTTTCGCCAGAGGCACGACGGAAGAACCATTAACGGTTCTACATTTTTCTTAGAGTGTAGTTTAAAATACTGATTTACCAAAACTTATTTTGTTTCGATACTGAAAATAGGTTGATTTTCGGTTGGGCATCGTTAACATCACAATATAAAACATGAAAAAATAAATTTATATTCATTTGTGATAAAAGAACCATTGCATCTGATCATTTTATCTAAATATCGTTAAATTCGAAGTCAGAAAAAGGTCCAACCTTGTGCTGATGAGCAACCGTCTATGACCAGGTCATTCGAACAGTCCATCGAACAGTCCATTGAGTCGTCATCCAAACTATCTATTGGAAAGAGAAAAACACATATATGTGGCATGTGTAAAAGGCAAAGGTCCTGTAAAGTCAGATTTTTTTTATTGCTATACGAAAAGATCAATATGACACATATAGGACATGCAGGATCATTTCATAAATAAGTGACATGCTTTCTGCTATACATCTCAGTTATAGAATATTCTTCTAGGGTGTAAGTTATTTATGTTTGATAGACCTATATTTTAATTTACACCGTACATTTGCATTACCTTTATTCTAAGCCTTACTTCAGAAAGGTAGAGCATTGAATTCCCGTTAACATCAAAACATTGTACCTAAACTGTCTACTCCTGTTTCATAAAGACTAAATATAGCATGCAAGAGAAACAAACATTTCAAAGACCTGCTGATTGCAGCGAAACTTCATTGGATCAGACAACTGATACATGACCTTCTCTACAGAGAACATATTCACTGATTAATTTTTATTTCTTTGAAATACCAGGTTGCAGTTTGACTAATTCCTTACCCATGCCGAATATCATGTTTGCTATATATGTGTCACAGGCTTTATATACCAAGCACATGGGTATTGCCTTCTCTCCAGGTGTATGTATTTTACTCATAACAACTCGAGATTAAGATCTATTTAAAAACTTTTCTCTGGGAGTTTATCTAAAAAATTGGAGAATTCATCAACATCCATGTGCCAGTTTGATTATATTTATAGACACATTTTCATTCATGACGTAATAAATACCGATAATGGCATGGAGATTCCTGGAAAAAGAAAACGAGTTAGGTCTTCTTGCCAAATAAGATATCACGTGATCAGCCTTAGGTGTATTTCGGTACCTGTATTCTCTCTGTCATAGCAAGTCTGTCGTACAGTATCTGCTTCAGCACCACCATCTATCCCTGACCCGTAGTAATTATTGATAGTTACATTACTGCAATTTATTAAGTTGATGATGGACTTTACGTTTAAGTCAGTGGTTTCCAGGTCAGGTTCATCTGGAAGATAAATTCATCAAGATCTATATATAACTATGACATGGTGGTTAATATTGGTTTATTTTGTGAATACTCCTTTCATCTCAGAATTGACATCATATAATGTCATATTA
>JARFOD010046366.1:0-10088 GCA_031763545.1 Mopalia muscosa
TGGTTAGCCCGCGGCCATGGCTTAGTATTAAGTACGCTTCCTTAACAGAATCTGCTTCGATTTACTGTTCACCGAATTGTATCGGTCTGTCGACCATCAGATATATAGCGAGTCACATTTTGTGGCTCCAGCAATCGCGGGGGTGGTTTTTACAAGGTTTCCTCCTGGTTTTCCACCATAATAAGGCTGTGTGAAGTGGACAATCTGTCATCATATAGGTGAAATACCCTTGAGTACAACGTTAAACACCAATCAAACAAACAAGGTTTGGTTAAGTTGTTAAGTCTACTTCTTTATGGTTAAGTCTACTACTTCACATTGGGCTCTGTGACTGTGTGGTAGCGAGTGCGCTTCTTAAATAGAACCTGCTACGATTTACCATTCACCAGATCGAGTCCAACTGTCGACCATCAGGTATATGACAATTATGAGCGAGTCACATGTTGTGGCTCCGGCAATCACGGGGGTGGTTTTTACGAGGTTTCCTATGGATTTTCAATTGTTATAAGGCTGTGTACTGTGTGAAGTGGACAATCTGTCGTCATGTAAGTCAAAAACCCTTAAGTACGACGTTAAACACCAATCAATCAACCAAACTACTTCACATTGGTTTTTGCTTACATGACATGGTTTTTTTCTGTAATAAAATTTTTAAAATGTGTTATTATATCCCAGGCAACAAGGGCAAAAAGACTCCTCCGGCACATAAAAAAGAAGAAGCTGAATATAGCGGTGATACTGATGTTGAAGATTCTGGGGAAGACACAGAAGATGAGCTTAGAAGGTGGGTCAGTTTAAGAGATCAATTTACGAGAGCACTCTTCCTCGATGGATTCCCACGTGCTGTGCCGTTAACGATAACATTCAGTGTAAAACAGCAATCAAGCCCAACAAATTGTCCTGAATGCCCACAAATATATTTGTGAGGAAAAATTATATTCTAAAAAGTGGTAATACTGATATTTTTCACCATTTTCTTGAACCATATGTGGCTTTAATGTCCCAGATCGCTGAACTCAGGGCCGTGAGTTCAATTCCCAGACAGGTTAAAACCTGCAAAATTTTCTGAACTAGAATCTGTTCAAACTAAGAAAGTGTTATCCCCAAAAAACCTAAAGCAATATTGTAGCAGTTAGATTTTTGATTCTACAGACTGAAAGAAAAACAGAAGAAAGCCCACAAAGAAGCTGAGCCGAAGAAAATGGAGACAGATCCGTATGGAGTGTCGACAGACGATGATGATGATGAACCGAAAAATGGAAAGAAAAATTCTGATAAGACCTCCACAGAGACTCATGATGACTCTGATTCTGGCCTCCCTGAACTCCCAGATTTCTTCACTGATAAAAACTTTTTCCTGTATGGTGATTTTCCTCCTGCTGAAAAACGTCTACTAAATAGATATATCATAGCATTTAACGGGTTTGTATTCAATACATTTTTAACAAAATTGTGTTCTTTTTTTTGTATCTATTTAAACAATAGATTACGTATTTGATCAGTTTTAGAAATGGTATATGGGCAATTAATTCCAAAGGTGATCACCCAAATGGTTTACAGTTAACTTAACACTTAACCTAACACTGATCTTAACCCTGGCACTAAATTTGATGTCATCTTACATGACAGACCGACCTAACACTGATCTTAATCCTGGTACTAAATTTGATGCCATCTTACATGACAGACTGACCTAACACTGATCTTAATCCTGGTACTAAATTTGATGTCATCTTACATGACAGACCGACCTAACACTGATCTTAATCTTGGTATTAAATTTGATGTCATCTTACATGACAGACCGACCTAACACTGATCTTAATCCTGGTACTAAATTTGATGTCATCTTACAAGACAGACCGACCTAACACTGATCTTAATCCTGGTACTAAATTTGATGTCATCTTACAAGACAGACCAACCATAGCCCCAATCACCAAATGGGTGCAATCCCCATTTGAGACATGTACATTTTTCTTAAAGTATATCTATTAAAATATATGTTCTATTCCTAATTCCAGTGAAGTGTGTGACTACATGAAAGATAACATTCACTTTGTGATTACCAATTCAGCCTGGGATGACAACTTTGATGAGGTAAATCACTAACAGAAACTAAATCTGTATCTCCTTGAAAATAAAATAATTACAGTTTGACTACATTGTATGAAGGCATTTCACATTTTGTTTGATATGTGTTTTAAGGTGAAAGCTTGACCAACATTTGAGTGATGCAATTTAATCATTGTGGCACTCCCACCGGTCTTAGTGGCTTAGTGGTTACTACCAAGTGTGCTTACTATTTCTTCTTTGATGTACCGTTAACGGGATAGAGTGCATCTGTCAACTATCACATAAATGAACAACTCACATGATGCGGCATCGGCAATCGTAGGGCTGCTTTTTACAAGGTTTCCTCTCAATTTCTCTATGTAATTGTGCATGAAGCAGTGTGAAGTGACAAAATGTCCTTATATAAGTGAAATTCCCTTGAGTATGATGTCAAACCACAATCATTCGAGCAAACAAATCAAAACTTGAAATATACTACCACTGAGGAATAAAAGTGATATGTTTTATGACATATTGGGATGTTTTTGTTTGTTTCACAGATGCATGCTTTTCTTGTTATTCCAGGCGTTGTCTGATGCTCCTATGTTAATATTTGTCAAGCCCAAGTGGATTTTTACCTGCAATGAGAAGAATAAGCTAACACCATATCAACCACATGTGGTGGTGCCACAGGGTTAGAAGTCTTGCAGCACATTTCCTGCCAATCAGATTCCAGCATTTATTTAGATTAAATTGGCAAAGTTCAATAATTAACGCCACAAAGGAGGACTCCTGTGACCCATTTTTGTGAAGTCCATCCTGTTGGTCCACAAGGGCAGCTTTTTTCATGTTGTGTGTAGAATATATTATCTCCAATGTAGGATTTTAAAAAAACCTTCTTGTTTTAACAGCTGATGTCACTGGCAAGTTTCATGAATTGATTGTGATCAAACAAAATGATCAAGTGTAAAAAACAAAATATTTTTACAAATATTTTATGTTTTGTGTCAGATATATTATCTTCTGTTTGGATTTTGAAAAGCCCGGCTGATTTAACAGCTGGTGTCATATAATCTTATTGTGATCAACCAAGGATATTATGATAATTGATTAAAAAATATTGTAATTTTTTACATTATCATTTTGCAACTGTATTGGATACAACACAATCTGTTAGCCAGCTGTCCAGTCTCATGACCTGAAAATGATCCTTCAGCTCAGTTACTTAAAATATGCTATATCACCTCAAATTCGTCCACAAAAATACTATTTTGGAAGTTATTTAAAAGATAATGGTCTTCAAATAAAGTTAACAGGTTGATGTATGCTATACCAAGTAGTTATACAAATTGGTTGGTTAAGTTGGTAGAATTGGGATAATCCTAATCCTGAAAAAAGAAAGGTTGATAAAATTTAATATTTAACAAATAATGCAGGGGAAAGCGGGTCATAGGACAGTTTATGGACTGGTAAGTCACCCACGAAAAGTTACATGGGCTGAAGCGAAGCTAAGGTCCATACACCACTCCATAAACTGCCATTTGGCCCTAAGTCCCCTGCATTATTTGTCATATTATACCGAATTTCCTCAATTCTCTGAAAGTCTTTACTAATGAGATAAGCAAATTTCTCTGTTATAGTGCAAATAGTATTCCAGTGTGTACAGTGAAGAGTACTACCAAGGAAAGTAATTCAAAAACATTGTGGGCCAATATAATGTTGCGGGCCTTTATCGCCAAATATAGCCCCCAACAAACATCTGCAAACTATAGGGAGAAATTTAAATGAGGTATAATATTATTAATTATTATTCCATACTCCCAGTTTGTAGACCTGATGCATTTTTATTGTATCATATAACCTACATGTAAGTGTGCTGTTGAAACCTGATAAAACATTTAAACATGAAATATTATGGCCTCTGTCTATTAGGCAGTTTGATTAGACGCTAACAGTGCTGCCTTTAATTACCAAGTTGGGTTGTTCAAAAGTTAAGCCAGGCTTAAATCTGCAACGTCACAGAGATACTCAGTTGTTATGTGAGGTCATACAACAATGGTTTAAAGTTTTGATACATTTTTGAACAACTGGCCCCAGTAGAGCAAGATTAATTTCCAACTTTATCCAACTACTGTACACATTGTGGTTGTTCAGGGATCAATTATTGTTGTAATATACCACTATCTTAAATATGAGGAAGTTAAGCGCCAACAAATACATCAATCAATCACATGTTATTGTTGACTTGAGCCAGTGTCAATAACTGTTTAAAGCACAGCTGCCAAATTAGTGAAATATTCCTCAATAAGGTGTTACAATCAATCACTCATTAATATTTAATAAAAATTCATCAGGAACGCTTGAACAATAAACAAAGGCTTGTTGGCTGTGTAAGCACAAAGGACTGAAGGCAAAAGACAAACTAAAAGGCCTAAATGCAAACCCAGACCTGTCTATTTTGTGTATTCTGGATTATTTTGTACACATAATTTATGTTAAATACACCAATAGGCCATCAAAAAACACACCAAAATTAAAAATACTGTGCTATGTTGTAACACGAAAATAATTTTTTACAAAAAGTTCTTCTAGGGTAGGCAGGTCTTCTGAGATTTTATGAGGTCCTTAGGAAATCCAGTATTCGGTGATTGACTCTCCTGTGACAGTTATATTATGAAATACATGGGGAAATCGTCACCAGTATTTTATTATTGTCGATTATTTGAGAAAATAACCATTCTTTAAATAAAACAAGGACTAACTTACTTTGTTGTTATCTCTATTTATTGTGCTAATTGCATAACATTTAAACACAACAGCCCATCTTAAGGCACGTGTTATAGTTTCTTATTGTGTCACAACTTAGTGCGTTTGTAGCAATTTATATGATAGATTCTTGAGGCGTGTAGAGCTTGGAATAATAGTTTTGTTTATGTCTTTTATTTCATGTTTGTAAAAAAACATATTACAGTTGACTGATTTGGAAAAAAGTATGATTTGAAATCTGGACTCCAACGAATAGGGTAATAGAGATTGGCATCATTGTCGGTGTTCTGTGTTTCATTTATTAAAGGTTAATATGGAAATATTGAGCAACTCCTTTGCCGTATCATTAGTTTTCCTGGTATCATTAGCGTGATTAAAATATCGGATGTACAGAAATTCTTTCTTTATATCCTCTGATTAAAGCATTCCGTTTCCCGAGGATATGCAGAAGAGGCTTTCAGTTTTACACATCCAATTAAAATACTCGATTGGTTGTGTTTAATATAAAATCTTCTTATAGACTTGAATTTGTTAACAAAGTTTTTTTTTTTTCATACAGCCAATTAAACGGCAACGCCTCTTAGATACCACGTAAACATCTGCAGTCTTGAATACAGACTCGTAATTAATACTAACCTAATATCCCCTGTTCTACCAATCCTGGGGTAACCAGCTACAGATGTTGCAAAATCCAACTTGTCAAACTGCTCACACTCGTAACTTATAATTCCATGTATGATTGTCAGTCTTAGGACGGTGTCCGAACGAATTGGGCTTAGAAATTATCCATGTTGATGGAATGGGATGCGTATTTAACAAAAATACTACAACCGGACTCCCGTAATTCAAGATGGCGGGCTACATATTGGGAGATACTTTATCACCAAACATGACCACATGCAGTAATTTACGTTGACAATATTTTTGTTTTCAAAATCTAAAATACCGGGGGACCGTGGCTTAGTGGTAGCGTGCGCATCTTCCTAACCCTACTCCAATTTACCGTTCATGAGATTGAGTCCGTCTGTCGACCATCAGGTATATGAGTGAGTCACACGATTTGGCTCCGGCAATTGCGGGTGTGGTTTTTACGAGGTTTCTTCCATCAGAATAAGGCAATACACAGTGTGAAGTGGAAAGTCCGTCGTCGTATAAGTGAAATACCCTTGAGTACGACGTTAAACCCTAATCAAACAATAAAATATAGGTCGGCACCTGAATATAAGCCTCAGGACAATTACATTTTTTAAAAATCGCCGTTTTGCTATAAAAAAAATATATCTTTTAGAAGGTCATTTGATTTAAACCATCGACGTCGTGAAATCTAGGACTAACGTATAGATGCTTGGTCATAAATATGGTCGTAAAGCGGTTTTTGTTTTGTACATTAAACCCCCTATTCGTGAGTTTTATGATGATGGCGCGGCTCTATCCTAAAGTTTGAGTCCGCGATGAAAAGCTAGATGGCACTTGATGGTTACCAAACGTTATAAGGTATTTCAAGCGACTGCTGTCTGTTAAAACTTGACTATTGAGGTGGGCGGGTCTATGTTAACCTATGTATATTGTAATCCCAGTCTAATCCACAAAATTGTTTACTATAAATGACCCGTGGTTGTTTAAACATTTTACCTCATAGCATATGTCCCTCGAAATACCTTGGCACATTCCCCATGTTAATGGGAAGAATCCCAATAGATAGCCAGGGATGGATTGTAATACGGGGATCTCCACTTATGACGTTACAACAGCAGAGGGACGTCCCTTTGCAAAATAACGTTATCGGTTTTCAGTAAGAGAGGGCCGATTCACGATTTTTAACCTTGGCGGTATAGGGAATTTTGCACATTACCCGGTTAACATTAATGAAACCATATGAATTTTCTTTCCCCATGGCTTAAAACATAATTCTTGGAAAAAGTAACAATTTTCGAAAAACGAACAACCGGCAATGTTAAAGCATAGGCAGTCTGATTCCGTGTGCTATGCCAGGCCATTTATTTGGGGCGACGTTAGCCATAGATCAGCAATTTTTTTTAAAAAAGTGTAACACAAGATAGCCTGAGTGTATCTTAGAGTCAATGTCTCGACGTAGGCAGTAGAGTTGATTGTATTTTAGAATGCTGCTTAAGGTCACCGATTATTGCATGGGAGACATGTTTAGCGTTTCGTGCCGAAGGTGGCCAAAAGAGAATGACCGCGAAGGAAATCAATTAGGTCAGACCATTTGGGGCTTCTTGACAGCATTTTTTTTATGGCGTTTTTAAGGGGGTGGCGGTTAAACTGGCCACAGATAGCTATTTATTTCCCGTGGGTCGTTTTGGTCTTATATATACCTCAAAACAGCGAAAGCTACCTTAATCAAGCTTTTCCAGATTTACAATCAAAACCTTGATACAATATAGTGGGGGGAATAGTTGGAGGGAGCCGTACATGTGAATAGGTTTTTACAGTTGTGTTTACAGTCAATAGAGCAACGACATGCATCTTTACCAATCCTAGCCCTAATTTCCCTTTGGCCATGTTATATGTCAGGTATCAACGTGACAAATAACATAGCCAAAAGAAAATGGGAAGGGTAAGACGTCATTAAGGGCTATACCAAACCTACAAATAAGGCCTTTGTCTGAGTAAGATATAACGTTGAATCCATATGACCTAATTTCCATTCACGGGAAGACTATTTAAGCAAGTGTTACTGTCGATAAATCCAAGATTTTGACATGAAAATGAACTACCAAGGGGTCATATTATGGGTCGATCTAACCCAAAAATGTTCAAGGAAGAAAACAAAACGGTTTAAGTCAGGGTAAGGCCATGAATTTGTTTTATATACTTCAACAATAAAGTTCAGAATCATGGAAGCGTTCTGCTGTTTCGAAGCTTCAAGTAGCATATAGCTACCAGTTGCCGTTGTGCTTTCTGACCCAAAGAGAAACAAGAAACGGATAGGTTTGTGATGTCTTTGTATTGTCCTGTATTTGTCCTCTTATGTTTTTGCTTGTTGCCAGTGGCGTCGGCGATACGACGTTTAACTCCACTCAAACAAACAAATCAAAACATCTTAATCAAAACTCTGTCACTATGTTTTGAATAGTGTTGTTTCAGAGACATAGTTGTCTTGGTGTTTTAAGGTGCAGGTGTGGACTGGACTAGAATATAATGGGAAACTGACATCGATTATAAACTTTCCAATTATGCTAGAAGTAGAAAGATGACAGGGGGTTCCTCATATCTTTATACTGTATAGTTTATTGGATACAAGTTCGCATCTAAGGGGAGTGAATTACCTGAAATATGGTGATGTGACTTACAGCCCTATTGCACAGAAATATCTCTCCCCATGAATGCTTGGCTCATCTCAAATATATAACAAACAGATACTGCAAAAAGTACATCATACAATAAAATATAATTTGTAAACCATTTTCTCATATTGTCGGAACATTTAGTGCTTTATGCCCAGGACATGAAATCAGCAATTACCGGTATACACATGCCTTTGTCCCTTTTGACAGTTTATCTTTCAGCTTTTGAAAAGCAAAAGCTGGCAGCTGAAAGAACCACACATGTCATTCAGTCTTTCAATGAATTGGGTTTCACGCTGTACTTAAGGTTATTTCACTCACATGGCGTCTATCCACCACTGGCAACAAACAAAAATTTAAACCATCACAGGACAGTTACAGAACACTCACATCCCAGTACAGACAACAAACTTCGTTAGTTAGAAACTAAGAAGGCGTAAAACAAACGCCTAAATTTAGATCAAAAATAATTTTACCTGGAACATTATCAAAGTTCATGAAATAACTAGGACAATGGCTCGAGGGTCACGCTATAGCATAGAATACTACTCCGGCAAATGTTAATTTAGTATATAAAGGCGACATTATCTGCTGTCTTTCGTTCAGCCTGAATCGTACTCCTATATACCCAACCCGTGTTACAGGTATAGGCCTAAATGACATGTGCGTTCTCCACTGCCAGTAATTTTTATAGATTTAATAATCTATAATCCGTATTCGAATTTAGACTGGCTGATTATGTCTGATCAAAGAGCATTTCAGCCGACACGTATAGGGCTATAGCGGTTCGGGCGCCACATGGCGGTTTCTTTGAAGTGCCATTTTAAATATGGATAATTAATAAAAAATAAAAAATCAATATTTGCTATAACCACGATAAGGACAAAGTAACCAGAGACATTGAGATAGTTCCAGCAAAACTGGCACCGAGAAATATCTATTCCGGACCGGAGGCCTACTATTCCTAAAAACATAATACTATAGATTGAAATAGATCTCGTCGAATTTTCTGACCGTCAACATGCAGAAAACAACAACTGGTCCGACAACGATGTCTCTGTCGTAGGGGCATTTGTTCTCAAAGCAATCGACGCACAGAAATCGTTGCTTGAGCAGATGTAAACTTACCAAATATCCGGGAAAAGAGTTTAGTTTAGTTTTTCCATCCAGCAAGAATGAACATGAATTTGACGGTCGGAATAAAGTCAACGAATTTGCTTTATCTCAGAAGGGGAAACATCTCCTCTAGGCCATATATACAGGCATAGGGCCTAATGCATGCACATTGATAAACAGAAAGATATTAAAACATGTAAATGATTCTGGAATGAGGGATAGAGGTGTGTGCCCTTTACTCGGTTTACTCCCACGACGCATGTGCCCGAAATCCGCATGCGTGCTGCCAATGGTCCGCTTGGGGTCGCTTAATATGCTCGTATTTTTTTGCGATTAAAAATATGTGAAAAATAAAGAGTTCTGTTTAAAGGTTTTACTCAAAATACATAAATGTACACTTATAATAAGTAAAAACATTAGCCATATATAGATAACAGCTGCTGTTTATTAAAGCCACTGCGATCTTTCCATATACTTCTTAAAAATAATCACCTGTCACATGTATGTTTTCTAATAACAATCATCTTATGTTCTACATAAGCTCTTACTGACAAGTTTCTTAATAGAACAATCTCGAGTATTGTTATGAGTTAACCTATACAGATATCCCGAGAGAAAGTAATGACCATTATTTACTTGGTGTTAACGACGTTTCCGTTCTCAGGTAGGCCTATCGGTGTGCTTTATTTTTTGTGTCTTTTAGAAAGTGAAGATTAACAGTTTTTTTCGTTATTTTGGAATAACACTTTCTTAGTTAGAACATATGCCTGTCCAGAAAATTTTGTAGGTTGAAACCCGTCCGGGAATCGAACCCACGACCCTCAGAGTTAGGCACCGAATCGC
>JARFOD010046377.1:0-23413 GCA_031763545.1 Mopalia muscosa
CAATCAATCAATCAATCAATCAATCAATCAATCAATCAATCAATCAATCAATCAATCAATCAATCAATCAATCAAATATTAGCTGTCTTTTATCTAGCTGGTATGTCTGTGGCCTGAATGTGTTTCGACGAAATCGGTCAGTTTATGCAATCTGCCAGTCAATAAAATAAGGATAATGGATCCAATAATCAATCAATCAATTGATCGACCGATCGATCAGCCCATCAGTCAATCGCTTGTTTTATAAAAAGTCTTTTAGTTGTCTGGTTACAGTTGCATGGAATTTCTCCCAATCCTCTTAGAGGATTTTAATCTTTATTTCACGCTCGTGGTGATGATCGATCGTGGATTGGAATATATACAGAGAGTCTCTCAGGCAGGCTATATAAAACCCATGTGTAGACTCGAGTTCTTGAGACTATCACGCGTGATACATCTCACGAGGGTGAGGAATATTACAAGGCGAAAAATAAAATAAGTCTTTTCTCTAAATACACCGGTCAATAACTAATTATGTCAACTGAAACATTTGAATGCAATTTATTATTATTTTTTTAAAGTTACGAACACATTTTATTATTCTTAAATCAATAGTTTGCTCCATCTGTAAATCCCCAGAACGTGTTTAAGCTGCTGTGCTTAACGCTATGTCTAGTAACACAAGCTGACTTATTGTCAGGGACTATTTTTTATTACTGGGCAAAGAAAAAAACTTGAATTGACTGAGTGATAGGGTAAGATTTTGTATCTCCCTCTAATAGCCTTCGGCTGAATTGCTGCTAATTCATTTTGTTCTCTTTTCAATGTAGAATCATTTTGCGCTAATAAGCTGACGACTCTTTTCCCATCCCATGGAAACTAGGAAACAGTAATACAACAACAACAAAACTGTCTGCATCTCCAGGCTAGTGGTTTACAATACCCGTCCTTTTCTGGTCGAAGATGAAAACGATACTTAACGATTGAGGTGAACTTAAGGAACAACTGCAAAAGGTTGTATTTGACTGAGTTTATCCATTTCAATATACTTTGCAGTGACCCAGTCTTTTACTCTAGAATAAAATCATGAAAGAGTATTGATTCGTTAACAAAGTTACCCAAAGCAAGTTATTTGAAACAAGGGCAATCTAAACCATATCGAATATTTTCAAAATATTGCAGGTGTAGCCGCCATATAGAATGATATAGAGAAAAGAGCTTATTTTATTTTTCACCTTGTAATATTCCTAACCTTCGTGAGAAGTATCATCGCGTGATAGTCTCAAGAACTCGAGTCTACACATGGGTTTTATATAGCCCGTCTGAGAGATAGTCTGTATATATTCCACGATCGATCATCGCCACAAGCGTGAAATAAAGATTAAAATCCTCTAAGAGGATTGGGAGAAATTCCATGTAGCTGTAACCAGACAACTAAAAGACTTTTTTATAACACAAGCGATTGACTGATGGACTGATCGATCGGTCGATCAATTGATTGATTGATTATTAGATTGATTTGATGCATTGACTGACCGATTGCATAAACTAACCTATTTTGTCGAACACATGTAGGCCACAGGTATGATAATAGACAGATAATATTTGACTGATTGATTGATTGATTGATTGATTGATTGATTGATTGATTGATTGATTGATTGATTGCTTGATTGATTGGGTGGATGGTTGGTTGCTCGATTAATTTACTGAACGACTACAAGATTGATTGGTTAACTTGAAAATTAGCAGATGTTTTCGACTATCATTATGATATCCATTAAAACGCTACTGATGGTCGTTAAGAGATAACTATGTACCTAACGTCCACGAACGCTGGCTTACAGCTAATGTTTCTTTAATGATTATTGACAGGCTTCAATATGAAGGTTGCGTTTCTTCTGTATTGATTATCATAACACGTAATTCTTCCGCTATTCCATCAGCTGGATGTAGAAAGGAAAACAATTACTTGAAATAGAGCTTAGAAAAGATAAATAAAACATTATCTTTGGAATGTGTTTACAGTGACACAGCTGTTCTGTATTTATTCAAAATAATACACAGGATGCCTGGATAATTCTGTATGTATTTAAGTGGAAGGTAATTTCTTTATGTTTTTTTAACTGACATCCGTTAACCCTAACATGGGTAGCTTAATTCTAGGCTGTAGCACTATTGTGTTTATAGGCTTTTCCGTATAAATCCATTCATTGATGAACAAAATATTTAACAATTCTAGGAATTTTGAATGTTTTACACACACTGAACAAACCTAACGTGTAGATTTTTGAGTGATTTATTTAGAACACTGTTGGACAAACAGACAGATGGGCAATATTAATTCAGATTAAGTGTACACATAAAGCGACATTGAAGGCTTGGATACAGTTATTTATTTTGACCAAAATAATACTTCTCTGACAAAAAAAATAATTTAAAAAATTAACCCAAATTGACCCCAGGTGTGAATCTGCCTTGGAAAAAGTTATTTAGTTTGACCAAAAAAATACTTCTCTGACAAAAAAACAAGTGTAGAATCACTATAAGTAGTTTAGCATCCTATTAAGCTGCATTACCAATTTGAACTCTCTATTTTATGTGGTCTGGCTTCTATCCAGTTCACATCCTTTAGTCCAAAAAAGTGACAGATGCGGACATATTTGTTGCCGTGGAAACCTGAAATTTGTTCGGAATAATACAATTTTCAATAGGCGTTTAGTTTAGCATTATATTAAGCTGCAATCCAAATTTGAGCTCTCTATCTTAAGCAGTTTGGCTTCTATCCTGTTCACTTGATCATGTAAAAAAAATAACAGATCCGGACATATTTGTTGCCATGTAAATTGAAATTTGTATGGAATGATCCCATTTTCAATATGAGTTTAGTTTAGCATCATATTAAGCTGCATTTCGAATTTGAACCCTCTATCTTAAGCTGTTTGACTTCTATCCTGTTCAAGTCGCCATGTCAAAAAAGGGACAGATCGGGACATATTTGTTGCCATGGAAACCTGAAATTTGGCTTCTATCCCGTTCACGTCGTCATGAGGGAAAGTTGGACCGACCGACAGGCCGACCGACCGACGACAGACAGACAGAATGAGTTATAGAGCTGCTCAGTTCCAGCTAAAATGAACTCAAATCGACACCGGGTTCGAATCCCGCTTGGATACAGTTATTTAGTTTGACCAAAAAAACACTCCTCCAACAAAAACAAAAAAAAAAACTATTAACCTAAAAGTCGCAGGTTCGAGACCCGGTGGAGGGAAGCAACTTTTTTCTCTGCTGTATCATGTTCAAGCTTCATTTCAGCTTGAATTCGGTGCTTAAGTATTTGTACTTAAACGTTGCAAATAAAAAAATCCAGAGGTTGAAAAGCTATAAAATCTTGCTTATTACCTATGAAATCGCTACATACCATATTCACTATATGGAAATCTGGCTGTAAAAAAATTAATTTGCCAGCAAAAATGGCATATATATTTTTTCTAACCTGATATTAAATCCTCACTCCACTTTGATGTCCATCGTTTTATAGGGTTTCAACCTGCACAATTTTCTGCCCTAGAATCTGTTTATACTAAGAAAGTGTTATCCCAAAATAACGAAAATACAATATAGTTTGTAGCATCATATAGCATTATATAGCAGCGGGAAATAAGAGCCAAGTAAAATTGATATTAAATCACTTATAATAAGTAGCCTTGAAAGGCATCCTCCATTAAATATATACAGCGAAAAAAACCTCAGACTTGATTTGATCTTCGAAGGATGTTTTTCATTGCACCTAAAACATAGTCGTGTTGTGAAATGAATACACAATTTCGATCTGTTTTGGTTTAAGAACACATGCACTCTTTAAGGAAATTTTCGTATTTTTAGCCCATATATGGGATTGGTTAGGTTTGTTTGTGCATGTGATAAAGTGTACATGTGGCGGTAAAAAGGCTTCGGGGAACAAAATCTACGTTTTCAGACATATTCATGCACTTATCATGGTATGATACGGGTAACAGCAAGCTCCGTTCCAAATAACTAGACAAAGTACCCAATTCAATTACCATAGTTGCACTTACTCTAAAGACACTAAAACCTGCGTAAAATAAACTCCAGCCCATAACTTCTCCCGACAAGGTGAGTCAACACATGAAACTGTACTCCTCCGACCGAGCTTATGGAAATATCAGTATTGCCTTGGAAGACCCTATTCCACGGGTCAATACTGTATCACCGAGTTATTTGAAACAAGGGGAATATAAACTCACCATATCGAATATTTGCATATTCCCCCCTCCACCCTTCACTGTGAAATTTGCTTGTTTCAGTATCAACATTGGAAGCGTTTCCAGCAATTATGGCATGAAGTACATGATTTGGGTTTCTGATTTATCTTATGGACATACGATTTAGTTTAGAACATATTTTAACTGTTCGCCACGTTTATTACCTTCTTAACATTGGGACCTGCAACCCAGCTGGTGCCGCCACCATATAGAATGACGGAGAGAAAAATAACTTAATATAATGTATTTTCACCTTGTAATATTCGTAACTCTCGTAAGATGTATCATCGCATGATTGTCTCAAGAACTCGAGTCTACACATGGGTTTTATATAGCCTGCCTGAGACACTGTATATAGTCCGCGATCGATCCTGACCATGAGCGTGAAATAAAGATTAAAATCCCCAAAGGGGATTGGGAGAAATTCCATGTAGCTGTAACCAGACTACTGAAAGACTTTTACTAACCCAAGCGATTGACTGATGGGCTGATCGATCGGTCGATCAATTGATTGATTGATTATTGGATCCATTATCCTTGGTTTATTGACTGGCAGATTGCATAAACTGACCGATTTTGTCGAAACAAATACAGGCCACAGACAAACCCGTTAGATAATAGACAGCTTATAGTTGATTGATTGATTGAGTGATTGACTGATTACTTGATTCACCCATTGATCGATTGATTGATTGATTGATTTACTGAACAACAACTTGTTGATTGATTGGTTGACTTGGAAATTAACAGATGTTTCCGACTAACATAATCCTATCCATTAAAACGCTAGTGATGATCGTTAAGAGATAACGTCCACGAACGATGGCTTACAGCTAATGTTTCTTTAATGACTATTGACAGACTTGAATATAAAGGTCTCGTTTCTTCTGTATTGATTATTATAACACGTAATTCTTCCGCTATTCCATCAGCTGCATGTAATAAGGAAAACAATAACTTGGAATAGAGCTTAGAAAAGATAAATAAAAGATTATCATCACAAGCTTTTTACAGTCACAGCT
The DNA here is from genome assembly GCA_031763545.1 of Mopalia muscosa. Classification (NCBI taxonomy): domain Eukaryota; kingdom Metazoa; phylum Mollusca; class Polyplacophora; order Chitonida; family Mopaliidae; genus Mopalia; species Mopalia muscosa. The sequence continues at coordinate 5,288 of JARFOD010046377.1, forward strand.
GTTCTGAATGTATTCAAAATAATACACAGGATGCCTGGAGAATTATATATGCTTTTTAAACTGGCATCCGTTTACTATAACAAGGGTAGCTTAATTCTAGGCTGTAGCACTATTATGTTATAGGCTTTTCTGCATAAATCCATTCATTGATGAAAAAAAGAATGTGCAATTCTTGGAATTTTTAAAGTTTTAGACACATTCAACAAAGCTTACGTGTATTTTGATGTCTGTTTTATTTAGAACACTGTTGGGCAAACAGATAGATGGCCAATTTTAATTCAGTTTAAGTGTACACATAAAGTGACAATGAAGACTTCAATACAGTTATTAAGTTTGAGCAAAATAATACTCATCTGACATAATATTATATATTAACCCAAAGGTCCCGGGTTCGAATCCCGGTGAAAAATCAGATTTTGCTTTTAAAGGGAGATTATATTGTTAACATATATATTTTAAACTAAAGTAAAAAATGCATCAAATCGTGAAAGCCCAAGGCTGCCGATTTATGTTTCTTTCCACTTATTTGTCAATAAACTAGACTCTAGGTTTAGAAGTGAAACAAAAGGTCAGTAGAGTATGTTCGGACCCTCGACTACAACGCTTGACATCAAACACGATGGTAACTACACAACGTCTGTAGCGACTAATTATAGTACCATTCCTACCGCTGATTAATCAAGCCTAGTTTCATGAGGTTGTTTTCTTTTCGAGTAGGCCGGCCTATCTATGATATGTAAATACGTCATATATATTTAAACTATATCGTACAAAGGCTTGATCATATTTCATATGACCTTCACTCTTTCTCAAAGAAACTCTCCATCCCATTGTACGTCATGTCGCTTGGTTCACATTTCACAATAATCCTTCCCAACAGTGGAGCAACCTATATCGGGAAAAGGGGGTCAACCTAAACTATTTAATTGTTTATTCGATTGGGGTTTAACGCTGAATTTGGGGGTGTCTCATTCACACGACAGCGTGCCAGTCCGGTGGGTGAAGATAAGCAGTCTTGACACTAATGACAAAAAACAAAGACAAGACAGGACATTGGCAGAGTGCACAAATAAATTGACTTTATATTGCCCCTGAGATCAGATAGTAATAGGGCAACAAGAGGTACCCTTCTAACCAACGGCTACAAGCTATTGACGAAATTTGATTAGCAATATTGAAACATTTTTTCTCGACCCAATTCTTGTGAACAGCCATAGATTGCATTGGTGCGATAATTAAAGAATGTGATGAAGATAGATTCATAACACACCAATCTTATCTTTAAATCCAATTCATTCTTGTTTTCTTCGAGACTCCGTCTTTCAAGTATAGGCAAGCCATCTTGACTTTCAATAAGCAAAACGTAACACTGTGTGCAGTTTTTCAGGACAGGCAAAGTGTATTTTATACACATTATTAGCAATTTATAATCAGAGCTTCAGGTCCTTTTACTAGCTTTTATGTTTGTGAAAGCCCAAAAAAGTAGTCCCGAAAAACGATCATGTGATCAAAGCTACAGTGCTTCAGCAATTGACGTTGTTTCGAATCATCCACTGGCGAAACAATATCTGAACCAAATTACCAAATAGCAGAACATAGTCCACAAAAGAAGAGTCACGCCCAATAATGGAATTTAACTTGCAAATTTAACACAAGTTAATCACATACGATCCCTAAATTAATGGTTGAATAATAAAAAGCACAACAATACAAGGATAGTATATATGTGACCCATTATGGCCCAATTAGTCGGAAGTCGCAAACCTATAAATGACGCTCCAGGCGATACAAGCTTAAAATGTGTGAAATGTTCAGTTTTTGTTTTTTACCATATATTTTTTCTTTATAATGTTTTCTAAACAAATAATTACTCAAACTGGTGTTTAAACGCATGTAACCATAAATATGTAGGATTTAGTGAGGCAAGTCTACGTAAATCTGTGCTAATTTAGTGAAACAATGGCCTGTTTTGGCAAAATTAAAAATCTTTTAGTTTACATATCGACACGGGGTTTCCGATTTTTAAACTTTTGGGACCTTTGGAGAGACAAAAGAATGTTGATTACCACTATATAGATAATGACAAATGTTAGATTTCCCCCAAGTGACTCATTTGGCTATAACGGGTCACATATTTGTCCTGTCTTGTTTGTGTTTGTTGCCAGTAGCATCGAGGAGGGCTTCCTTCACCCATTGGGTTGACTTGCCTTCATATGAGTGAAATAACCTTAAGTGTGGCGTTAAACCTCAATTAAAAAAACCCATCAGTTATCAACTGTTTAAAAACTTTGCTAGATGTTACTGATTAAAAATGTCTATTTGTTCAATAGCAAACATTTACTACAAGTAGAAATGGAACCCAAGTTTATTTTCTTAAAAGTCTCTATTTAGAATAACCTGGTTATTCTTTACTTAGAAGATTAAAAAAATATACCAGATATAAAACATACTTCTGTAGCCCTTAATATTTGTTAGGTAATTTAAACATTTATTGGTTTAATTAGGCTGACATAATTGGTATGAAAGTATGATATAATTGTCTGCAATAATAATAAACTGTATATAGCTGGTCTGTTTCACACAGAAAACTCAGCAACTTATACAAAAAGTGGACAGCCTGTCGATAATAAATCCATAGATAGTTTACAGGGCGCCAGTTTGCCTTCTCTCATAGGATATTTTATTACCTCAATTTAGTAGGTGTGACGTGCACCCCGGCCATTGGGTACACAGTCTGGGTATAAGAGGAGAACAATAATCCAGCCAGACAGTTTAGGTATGGTAGGTTCGTGCGAGTAGGATTTTAGGTGGGTGCTAAGGGGTGTGGATAGGAATTTCTCGAGATTACAAAAGTGTAACGTTTTTTGAAATTGGTAATGCAGTGAAGTTGAACGATTTTGTTGTTTATTGATATATATTTAAACCTTAAGAGTTAAGAAAAAATTCATGTTCTTTTGAGTAATTGTAAGATTTCAAATAACATCATTGAAGTGTATTTGGAAAAAAAGAAAAAAAATTTCTATTGAAAACAAGCGAGAGAATAAAAAAACACCAACTGCAAGTTGACCATCAAATAACTACTTTTAAATATTCTGTGGATTATTTTATTGAAGAAAAAAAATTACCCAGAAGAATTTAATGATTGTGTTTCCCTAAATTACTATCATAACTTGATTGGTGAAAAGCTAATTAGATTTAAAAATATTAAAAAAGGATTTATGGTCTTCCATATTAAGATGTGAGTCATGTGACTCAGCTTAGAACTGTTTTTAAACAGATAAAAAGAAAAAGAATGCTTTTTATTGATAAAAATTATAACAAAAACACTGTTCACAAGTTGATTTTGTGAGGGATCTTGGAATGAAGTTTAAGATGTTACAATGGAAACGTCTGCGATCTGTAAACCTGGAATTTCAACCATTGGGGACAGAATTTAAACTGGCCGGATTAAAAGTCATGTTTAACGAGACAATGGATACAATATTAACAAATCCTAGGAATGTGTCTGCCATTGAAATGTCAAGACTTGTTAACTTTGTGAAGGAGACAGATTCAGAGAAATCAGTTCAAGATGAGGAAGAAGAGTGTGTAATTACAGTATGTGTCTTATGTTTGGAAATTGGAAAGGTTTTCTTCTGTTTGTGTAACCTTTAAGAAGTTTCTTCAGAGCTCTGTTTAAAAACAGGTGGTTGGTGGAAGCCTCATGTGACCTGTCATCTAAAGCTCAACACTAAGCTGGTTTATTGTGGTGTTAACACTATTATTTTTGAATGGGCCTAATTTCTCCTAGTTTGTGTCTTCTATATTGCCATTATTTGTTGTCATCTAGGGTAATTTCCCTCGCCTACTGGGTGGGCAAAGCGTCATATGAGTGAAATATTCAGATAGACAGACAACGAGACAAGGAACAAGTATTATCTTACAAGATAGAGCTTTGGCAAATCTCCAAACAGGACTTTGTTATAGTTAAAGTCCCAAGGATTAAAAAAAATAAAATAAAACTTAAATTTTTTGGTGACCCGGAAGAGAAATCCTACTCTGGAAACAAGTAGACTGTAAACCTCCCTCTGTTTTCTGGCTTCAGATTTGGTGGTTTTATTACCTTGGTGTATTTTATATTCATATTATTTAATTTTTCTTTTATGCAGCATTTTGGCCAACTTTGGAACACGTTAAATAACTTAAAATAAGTATATTTTTTTCTTCTTTGCAGCCTTCCCAGGCCTTTGTCACATTTGTACACGGGGCACCTGTTAGACAGAGAGCACTGTCACCATCTAATGAGGTAAGTTACTAACATAGTCTGATGAAAAATGCACAAAGTTAAAGTTTTTAACCTCAAGCTCAGCATGTTGAAGTTTCGTTTCCTACTATTTGTGGTCTGTTATAAACTTTTACAATTATTTATTTGACCAAAAATCTTACATAAATTTGCAACATAAAATATGTGTAAAATGCGAGAATAAACCCCAAAGCTCTGTTCTATCCTAAAGTTGATTGTTTCACATAACGTTTTGGACAGCAGATTACAATGAATAAAATTGGAATCATAATATAATATGGAAATAAATGTGTGATAATTTATAAGGAAGCTGTAAAGGGCAATTTTAATTGTATACTTATATTATTCATATAACTGGGATCATGTTAAATAATTTTAACGTTTATTAGATTATTTATAAATTTTTATTGTAGAGAAAGAACTTTTTTTTTTATATACATGCACTATAATATAGGAAATTAAGTAGGTATTGTGATATCAAACCTAATTAACTTGAGTTTTCAGTAATGATTTTGCTGATTATTTTGAAATCAAATATATTTTAAAGTTTTGTCATGTCATAATTAATTAAGTTATTGATAAGTCTTTAATGAAGTCGCATATTAAAAATTAAAAATGTGAAGTGTTTTGATTGTTTTTGTTTTTTTTAAAGTAAAATTAATTAATAGTACTTTTTACTCTTTTATTCATTATTTTGCTGTTATTTGTTTTGTCATCAGCAGCTTATCTATTATAAGAAAGTAAACAAAATTAATATCATATGATTATTATTAAAAAATAAAAAGATTAAATGTTTAAATAATTTTTGTATTTTGTTTTAGGACTCAATTCAGGCCCAAATGAGTATGTCACATGACACGTATTGTGCTCCACCTGGTGTTCATCGACCAAACTACCTACGACATCAATCAGCTAGGGTAAATTTCCATCACAGACTTTCTTATTTACCTTAAGATTATATAAGGCTATAGATAAGATTATCATCCAATTGTAAAAGGATTTTTATTTGAATTTGCATATTTTGTACTTATGTCATTTTAATATTACAGTCTGAGGAAATTTGGGTATATGATCCTCATGAGTCATGACAAGGATATCTGTATCAATTTCATGCGCCTGATATGTTTAAAAGAAAGAGTGCAGATGTTCTGAGCAAAGCTATGTTGTTTTAACACAGCCCTGGAGGAATATTACTTTCCATTAGACATTAACTGTACTTTATATGATAGTGTTCTTAGGACTGTTTACTGTTGAAATATACAGCCCTGTGCTGTTGGGGAGAACAGACAGAACAGGGTTTCCCTATGGTTATGCATACTTGATTTTGGAGGACCTATCTATAGGTTTCCCAAATTGTTTGCAGTCTTTATTGTAATTTGCATTTTGACACAAATTTTGTCATCCAATTATCAATGAAGATTATGTTTGAAGTCTATTTTGCTTTATTTCCCACAAAGGCACATTTATGTATATGAAACATCAGCAAACCAAGGGAAAACACAAGTGTTAGGTTATCCCACAAAATTTTAGAGCACCTATTTTAAGGTTCTGCCAGAAAAGGTTACAGCACAGGCCTGAATACACCACTGCCACATTAGTCTTATCCCCATGAGAATGGGGTCGAATAGTCAATACTATTATGTTGAGCAATTACTTGATGTCTTGTTTGGTAAATTTTCCGGTGGGTAAAAAAGGGTACACTTCATGAGATTTCATATGTCACATGATTGAATGAATAATATAAAAAACAAACAAGTGCTGCTGTCACTTCAAATTTTGCTTGTACAATTTAATAAAACTTTTATATCAAACTTAATTTTGGTTGACAAGAACATATATTTTGAAGCATATCTGACTTTTAATAATAAAATATCCGAAACTTCAATTAAATGACAAATCAATTTAATTGGCAGCGATTGCCATCACAAGAGGTTACTCGGAACACAAACCAACATCATCTCAACGCAAACCTATTTACTAGTTGTATTAATTGAATAAAACTACACACACTAAGGCTTGATGGATAATAAATTATGTATAGACATTCCTCAAAGGGTAAACAGAATTTGATGAAAAATGTCAATAACTAATGATATGGAGGTTTCAATGTAGAGTTTTATTGAGAATCTTCAGTAATATAGTCCAGAACAATTCTTAAATTAAACATTTTTTTGTATGTTTTATAGTGTGAAAAGTGAATAAAGGTAAGTTTGCTTACAAAATCAGTGGTATTTGAATATTTTGTGACTGTTGTAGACTTTGAGAGGTACAGACCCCGACAGAAGTACTCCTGCGGGGGAAACAAGGAACCATCCAGTGAGAAGGTCCCATACCATCACCATACCAAAAAGTATCACAAACAGTATGTACAAGGAGCAATATCCTGGCTAATGAGTGTGTTTATGTGTAAAAAATCAAATAATATTCCAGGTTGTTCCATTATTTAATACTTTTTGATCCAACATGATGTATTCCATAGGTTTATTTTTGCTTCACTTTTATGAGTTATGATGTTCTATTTCAGTCATTGTTCCTTTCAGTGATCTTGTATTTGAAACCTTCTTATTTTTAAAATTTTGATCTTTTCAAAAATTATTCTTCTTCGAATGTTTTCTTTTGTTCTAAAGATGGATTATATTCTTTTTTCTCACTTTCAGAATCACGTGTTAGTTTTGCCCCACAGTCCCGCCGTCAGTCAAGATCGTCTGCTTCATCATTTCCATCCAATCCACCACCCTCCATGACACCTTCGGCCAATTCCTCCAGGAGCTGTCCCATTCCATTTCAGCGATTAAGTTCAGGGGAGGTGACTCTCCCACCAGATGTTACAGAAGTGACAAACAAGGAGGAGAGACGCCACGCTTCACGTAAGTGCTATTAATTAAATATTAATCAACAAATGCATGCAACTCTGGAAAACCAGGCAACTATACAACTTTATTTCAAATCAAATGCCGTGTTTTGGAGAGAAATATTAAAAGCAGGCCTGTGTTCTTGGGAAGGATAGACCAAACTGAATCTTCCCATGGTTATGCAAACTTTTTTAGGAGGACCGATTTATGGGTTTTCCAAATTGTTTGCAGTGTTCGTCTAAATTTATATTTTGCTAGTGATTTGGACAAATTTTGTCAACCCAATCATCAATGAGGTTTGTATTATAAAGAAATTTTGCTTTATTTTTCACCATGATAAATGCACATTTTTGCATTTCAAAAATCAGCAGCAAAGCATTGGCAAATGTAAATGTTAGGTTATCTCACAAAAATTTCGAGGATGATTTTAAGGTTATACTGTAAATGATTACATCACAGCAGGCCTGTGAAATTTATGTCTAGGCCTTAGGTAGGATTTGGAGAGAAATATATTATGTAGCATTTTGTGTTTGTAAGACCAGGAGTGTACACATGTATCAGCCAATGTGTCTTCTATGCTGAAGTCGCTTAAGTCAACAACAAAAGGACTGTTATTAATGTATTATAAAGGAAAATTTGGACTTCCTTTCAGTTTGTTCCATTATTATGAAAAAATATAAACAGTTATTCAAGGCGAGTTGAATATCTTAGTTTTGGACTTCTGACTTGAAGTGCCCCAGATAGTTTGGTTGTAAATCCTATAATTATTTCATTTTGAGATTATTTGAATAGATTACTATTGCTTTGTTTATTACTACTACTACTACACAGTTAAAATAAATAAAAAATACTCATAAACATATAAAATGTTTGCGTTTTGTTTAATTTCTTTTGCCGTCCTGTAATGTGTTTCTTGCTAGTGGTGTGGAGGGTGGTTTCTTTCCACCTTTAGGCTGTCACAATGTCATGTGAGTGACATAGCCTTAAGTACAGCATTAAACTCCAGTCTTTTGCTGTCAAGTTATCTTCATAACTAGGCATTTCTCACAATAACTAACTTCACTGGTTTAATGAAAATGTTTTGTTTTATTCGATCAGCACTATTCCCCAAAGTTGTTGGTGAGGAGCTGTCCGAGAAATCTGTAAGTGTTGTAGAGGTGGATAGTGTAATAACAAACCGAGGGAGACATCACAGCAGACAGGGCTCTTCAACATCCTCCATTATATCTGATCTCAATTCTAAACCGCTCTCCCCTCAATCACAAGATGTCTGTAAGTATATGAAACACTCTATCTCTTCTCTATTTTAATGTTGAATTATACTTTGTTCAATTCTTACCCCTTCTTCAATTACATTTGCTGAAAAAAGACAACCAATACTATGAACTAGTAGTAGCTGGCAGTTAAAGTTTCTCTCACTTTACAGCAATAAGCCAGAGCTGAACCAGATCCAGCTCTCCAGGACAGGTATAAACCTATCTGAACGCAGTTTGGGTTTTTTGCCTGATTTTTGTTTTTACACTGTCCTATTTATGGTTATTTCACTAAGCCCAATGTATAAAGACAACTGTCCTTGATGGCACTGTCAACAAACTAAAACAAGATCAGAGAATCACAAGTCACAAAACATAGATATCACAACTATTTTCCCTATTATAGCTTAAAGAGTCTGGGGCACCTAAAACAAAAACAAACCCCCTAAAAACAACAAAAAAACTTTAAGTTGTAATGTTTTGAGATAATCTAGGTCTGGTTTATTAACTAATTTTATGTAATAACAAATATAATTTAAGACCTGAAAATTTCTTGTTTTGTCTAATTAGTGGAACAGAAAACTACTGATACGGATTCCAGCCACCAAACTCCTGTGTCACACTCAAGGGACATAACTCTGCCAAGTCCAAAAGTATTTCTATCTGTTCCTGATCCATCTCAAGAGATACCACTCACTAGGGACAGAAAGTCTCTCCCATTGAAAAAAGAAATAATCCCTAAGTCTACATGTGTTAAACCTCAGACAAAACCTGATAAGACCATAGGTACAATATTGTATTGTGGCACACTCATAAACTAACACTATGCTTTTGTGATTACTTATTTTTATCATAATATAGTGCACTGCTTTCCCATTTAACAATGGTCATATTGCCTTTGATATATTTTTTTTAAGGTCCATTAACTTTGATATTTCCATGTTTTCATTTCACAGTGGGTATTAACTTTGATATTTCTATGTTCATTTCATGATGGATGTTCTTTAAAATGGGTGTTCACCTTGTTGGTTGTGTGGGCCCCATGATATTCACAGCGGGTGTTAATCAAGATTTAACTATGCCCATACCTGTTATTTCTTTGAGCACTATTCATTGTTGGTGTAAACAGTGATTTGCATGGGTCAGATTCCATATTGTTAACTCGATATATTTGCCGTCGATTTCAGACAGGGTGTAACCCTTACCTAGGTATTTGTGTGTGCCCTTGTTCCCTAGATCTCCCTGTGGGTATTACCGTGACAGATATTTTCTGGTCTGATTTAACAGTGGGTATAAACTATTTGTGATGATATGTGGTTCTGCTAGTGTCAATTATTATTGGAATCCACCTTCGTCACATAAGTGAAACAACCCTTGAGTGTGGCGGAGTGAGTGGCAATTTATTTTGGCTTTCCATATCCTTAATGGTGCCAGTGGGTGTTTGCCATAACTAATTATTTCTGTGAGCACTATTCATAGGTGGTGTAAACTGTTATGTGGGTGGGCTGGGTTCAATAGTGTTAATAATATATATTTATGGCGCATTTTATAGGGTACAGTGTAACCTTCACCTTGATATTTCAATCATAGTATGGGTAGATTTCTAAAACTGGTAAAAGTGACAGGTAGAAATTCTGAATTGACTATGGGAAAAATAAGAAAATTTGAATTGGCAAAAGTCTGACAGGCTGATTTCGAATACTAGCTAAGACACTGGTTTCAATGATCTCCGAGTGGATGTAACCTTGTAAGATAATATCTGGTTCCATCTACAGTTGGTGTAAAGAATATGTGATATTTTTGGTGCTAGTGTGAAATAACCCTGAGCATTGCATATTGTTTTATTTATTGTGATAATTTCTTACACTATTTCACAATTTTTTCCAAGTGTCAGTAATACCGTAAATGTGTGGGCCTATGTCACCATGGGTGTATTCCATATTACTTCTGTGAGCCAACTTGAAGTGGGCGTTAACTTTTAAAACATCTTTGGTTTATTGTGATTTACTGATTTCCACTTAAAAATGCACAGCTTTGTACTTATTTATAGTGCTAACCTATATACATTTATGATATATTTATGGCACCAGAACTAGTTGAGGAAAACTCTTAATCACCATGGTAATATTTTGTAACTAAAAGCATCCATTTCATGTAACATATACATGTAGTCACTGGTCATAACACATTATATGTATGGTACACATTGGCACAGTGTTTTTGGACGCTTACTGTTTTGCATCATTATTTATCAGTTGAACATAACATGCATTACTAATTAATGATTTATATTTTAACTGCTTACTTGCTTTGGTCATAATGGCTTAAGTTAGGTGTATATAAATATAAGGGTTTTACCTTAATTAAAGACTGAACTTTCTACTTCCTGAAGAAATTTTAAAATATATATTGTTATAAACAATTATTTTTTTTCTGTTCCCTTCAAAATTGTATTTAACAATATATATGATGGTACAACATGAGCTTAAAAGTGTTTTTTTCCCACCCTGTTAAAGTATTTTACTTTTAAATGACCAACTATAGTTATTATTCTATTTGTATATATACAGTACATTAAAAATCTTGAGTATGATCATTTATTTAGTAGAACTTAATTAATTCACTTTTGGCTTGTCAATTCTTAACATCCAAATGCAGAGGGTTATTATTCTATTTTGAATTCTGTATGTTTTCTTTAGATACCCCACATGAGAGACAAAGAAAGAAGACATCTCTTGATTCCAGGGCTGATAGTTCTGAAGACAAAGTACCCAGTAAACAGAATGGCTATGAGCACAGAAATGGTACAACTGATAGTTTGGATGAGGAAGGTTTGTTTAAGAGTTGTATTTCCAAGGTACATTTACTACTAGTTCTCTTGTGAAAACACACCAACAAATTTGTCAAAAGCAGTTGGACAACAGGTGCTTGCTGCTCCAAAGACAGTTAAGCTCTTATCCTCAGGCCGACAGTTGGGTTCATGCTGCCCTGGTGCTCTCAGAGCTAAAGGTGGAGCAGGAAGCCGATCTGTTTGTGTGTATTGCGTCCTGTTGTTGTCGTCCTGTATTTGTCCCGTCCTGTCTTTGTTTGTTGCCAGTGGTGTCAAGGGTGGTTTCCTTCACCAGTTGGGCTGGCAGGTCGTCATATAAGTGAAATACCCTTGAGTACGAGGTAAAACCCCAATCAAACAAACAAACAAAATAATCTTATCCTCAGTCTGGCTAAGGGCAGTTTGTTTAGAGAGTAGCAATGCGGTCGTTTAATACTAAGCATGGGGGGACGATTGACAGTATTAAAACACCTCACATTTGATGCTGGTGCTAGTGGCAATTATTTTTGGAACACACTGTTGTCATATAAGTGAAATACCATTAAGCACCGCGTAAAGCAACAATAAATCAATCAATCAATCAATCAATCAATCAATCAAATTAATTTTTTGATAACATGTACTAAGAGTACTTATTGAGAGGAGGCAATGTAATAAAGCTTTTTAAATAAATTTTAAGTGATTTGTTCCCCACACCCTCTACCCCTAAATAAAATATCTCCTCTCCCTGTGTACCATGGGCGTCTATGATTTATTTGATTACAACCTTTTGTTTTAGATTCTCTGACACAGAGTGGATTGCCAGAGACTGATTTGCCAGAACGAGTTCCTTCAAAGACACCAGCAATGGGAATCACTCCAGTTTTAGCAACAATAGAGGAGAAAGATTCTTCGACAGACCTAAGAAGTAACTTAAATGTGGTAATTATATTTGACTGTCATTATAGATGGCCATTTCTTTCATTTTTGTATACTAGTGAGATTTGGTATAGAAAAATAATATTTTGAACAGTTTTTTCCTCAAATATTTATGTTTTTGTTTATTAATTTAGGAACAAAGTAAATCTGAGAGAATTTCCTCAACTCCGATCTCATCTCGGAACAGGTTGTCAAGAAAACCAACTGTAAAGAAAGTCAGAAAGGTGAAATGTGTTGAGAAAGTGGCAATAATGAAAGAGAAAACACCTTCCCCTCCTATATCACCTGCCCAGCTGGAATTGTCCAACCATAAATCAGAAAGTGATTCTGATGTTGACATTGAGGACTGGTTCTCAAACGAAATCAGCCCAGTGAAAGTCAGAAGTTCAGGTATATATGCAGTATAAATGTTATATAACATTTCAGATACCTATCCTAGATAAAGGAGTGTGCTTCCTGTCACTTTAACACTGAGCTAAAGGATACCATAGAATAAGAAGCTGACTGGGTTATGCTGCATTCTCCTCCCAGTCTTTGGGATATTTGGGATATTTTATCATCTTTTGGGTCCTAATAGTATCTTCTCATTGCTTGTTGGTTGTAAATCTTAAGGTAGTTTCCTACATCCTTGTGCCAGTCATCTTGTGGTATTATTTTAAAAAAACTGAAGGATGTTGTTAAACCCGATCAAACTATAACAATAGTGGATACCTTGTTTATATATCAACTCCAATCCCTTTTCCAAAACATTAAAAGCGCAATATGGGTAAATGTACAACTGAGGCTTCAATCCTTTGTAAATCAGGTTTATTTTGTTTTAAGATTAACATATTTCAAACAGACAATTTATTTTTAAAATAAATCAGTTGACTTAAACTTTTTTGACGCTTGTGTCATTTACTAAGATCTTTAAATAGAAAAAAATCTTAACAAGCTGAAATATGAATGTTGTGCTCCTCCAAAGAGCTATTTGATTGATGCATGAACTAACCCCTAACTTCTTCCGTTTTCTTTACATTCTAGAGTTGCAAGTGAACTTACCAGATATGTCTCTGCCGTCTATACCACAGAAAACCTCAGAATCAAAGAGCAAGGTGAAAAATCAAATGAGTTTGCCAGATGTGGGGAAAAAGGAAAAAAAAACTCGGCGTCGGAAACATTCTGTGAAGTTATCATCATTTGAAGAAGAGAGAAAACGCCACGAACTAGGAGAGGAGAGAAGGAAGAAGCAACAACTGATGTTAGAACGACATAAAGTCCAGACAAACAGACGCAGCAGTATACTAATGGACATTGAGATACAGCAAGAGTTAGACAATGCCCCCAGGTTTGAAGATTGTAAGTTCATTCTCTTAAAATGGTTAAACTCTCTAGAGAAAGTCAGTTATAAAGCTCAAACGGAAAAATAACAGTATCAGAATATAGAGAGTATTTTGTAAAGCAAATTTGTATACCATTAATATTGCACCAGGGAGCTTTAAACTGCTTAGAAATAAATGTTATGATATGAAGTGTTATAATGGTTATCCATTCCACCATTCAGATAGCAGTACAATGATATTTAAATCTCACCCTGTTACATTGTTTTAGGATTTATATCAACACTGATGTAACAATTCATAACATTAATTGAAAATGTTCTGTGACATAATATATATTTATTGAAGATACGTCACTGAGACATAAATTTTGAGGATATATTTTGCTTTTGTTTATTTTCGAGGAGAAAAAAAGAACCGATAGCAAGTATTTTTTACTTTTATTTTGGCATTGTGATGATGAGTGACTTATTTTTATTTTCTGCAGATGATTTTCTGGCTAAGTATTGTATATTTGACAATGGTACATATGCAACCTACAAGGAAGCCTTTGATGCTGTAAGTAGAGTTATTCCGATACTTTTCTTCTGTATACAACCATCAGGTTAATGGCAGCTTGTTTGAAGAGTAACAATGCTGTCTTTACTAAGAACTGGAGGAAAATTAACTAAATGCTAGTGTCAACTATTGTTGGAATAGGTCACCAACATCCAAGTGAAATACCCTAAGGAACAAAATACCAATCAATCAATCTGTCATCTGTAGGCATTGTATCCAAAATAATATTTAGTGTAAAAAAGTTCATCACTTATGGTAAAAGTGGCAAATCTACTCCAAGTTCCATGTTATAAAGTAATAACTTACTGATAAAAATTAGGCCCTTAAAAATACACAAATCTTATTCAAAGTGACCCAAACTTAATCAAGTGACCTTTGATATGGTTTAGGTTTTTCATTTGTCTGATAACTTTGAAGGCTTTACTCAATTTTAGTAAGGAAAACATCCTGCAGATAATCCTACACAAACTCAGAATAAGCTGTGGAAGTATATGATTTTATTTGTTCAATTAATTTTAAAGTATGCTCATACGTACATGGATGTTCAGTTTATAATAAAATTTCTCATGATTGTGAGAACACAAAGGGTTATTATCTGTGTCATTCACTGTCATCAAGCATATAGTCAACAGATGATAAAAATTTCTTAATATTGACACTGTATTGTACTAGCAATGCACCACTCAAGTAAGTTCAGAAGATTTTTTGTTATATTCAGTATCTTACCTTTTTTAAGCCTCTATAAAAAACTGAATATCATGATTCATATTGGTTGTTTAGGTTTACCTGTAATTTTAAGTACTATCAATTTTACTTATGTTTTGTTGGGTATCTAAACTTCTCAATGACAAAAACAATGACTTCATATTGTTTTTTAAATGTTTTTGTGTTTGTATTTATTGGACAGATTGACACAGAAAAACCCTGGCTGTCCAGACCCCAGGTTATCAGTGCTTTAAAGAATCTCAACACAAAGTTATCTGAGATGGAAGATGCTTACTTGAGACAGGTAATTTATCATGTTAATAATTCATTAACTTTGTGTGAAATCACACTCCCTACAGATATATAGTGCCTGTGTAATTCCTGGGTATATTTGAAACAGGGCATGTTGACAGTGGTTAGTGTGTCAGACTACTGATTCTCTGACTTCTAGTGGGCCTCGGGTGTAAGAGTGAGTCACATGAGGTGAATCCAGCTGTCATTGGGGATATTCTTATAAAGTTGTGTTTTCCTCTCGGGTTTTCAATCATATGGTGTATGGCAGTCAGGAGTGGACAGGACAATCCTTCATCCTGTAAATCCCAGTGAAAAGAAATTTATACTCAGATTCAAAAACAAATAAATAAAAGTTAGTGTTATCAGTCCACTTTCTATTAATTGTGTGCCCTGGTAGCTTGTTTGTGTAAACCGAGAGACTGTTTGTGGGAACTTAATGTGCTCCAGCAGGCTGTTCCTTGTAAACTTTGTGTTCCCTGGCAAGCTGTTTCTCTTGAAGTTCAAGATTTGTTCACTTTGTTTATTGCAGATTTTAGAATTGCTTGGTTATGATGTATCCAAAGGAGCTGATTTAAAACTATTTTCTGTAATAGCTGCCCTATCAAGACGGATCTCAGCATTAGAGTAAGAAATCTATATTATTTAATGCAGAATATAGATAAATTATCTTAATCATGCTAAGTGCATACATCATTTGAAATGTTTTCAAAATAAAATGACCAGTTTGACATTACCCAATAGTTTTGGTGGATATTTAATCAGTAAAAAATGTTCTTTTAAGTAATTCAGCTTTATTCAAGGTTTTGGATTATTCTTGTGAAGCTCAAATTACCCCCCCTTAGATAATTGGAAATAGTTGTCTCCCCTGGGTGCTCCGAAATTGTAATCTTCTATGTAACATGGTTTTGGTTTGTGTTAAGGTCTATTAAAAACTTGACCAGTTTGTTTGTTTCTCTTCGCAAATGTTGAATTGCTTGGAGAATTTGTTTTATTTTTTTTATTTCTTTTGCACCCTATTATATATTTGAATAATGATTGTCTGTCATAAATCAGAATTATTTGTCATGTTGAAGTCAAATGATTTATTAACCTCACACATCTATTGTAGCTCATGGATGAAAACTGTGATTGGGAACCTGGATTTACAAAATCTCGATATAAAACTCTACATTTGGAAGGTATATACATTCTGTTAAAAATCTGGATATAAAACTCTACATTTGGAAGGTATATACATTCTGTTAAAAATCTTGATATAAAACTCTACATTTGGAAGGTATATACATTCTGTTAAAAATCCGGATTTAAAACTCTACATTTGGAAGGTATATACATTCTGTTAAAAATCCGAATATAAAACTCTACATTTGGAAGGTATATACATTCTGTTAAAATGTATTCCTAATTTTGGTTTTTACTGTCCCTATAAAGTATGAGGTTAAACTAACAAATAAATGCACACATAAATTAGTAAACTTTCCTACATGAAAAGTATATTGTGTTGTCTACGAATATTTTAATTTAAATTATGTGTAGTTCAGGACACATTGGCTGCATTTCGTTAAGAGAGAGTGCTATGAAACATGCGATTGTATATTTACATTGTTTATATAATTTGGGTTTTTGTTTCATTTCTATAATGATTGTCTGTCAACCCAATAAGTGAAGAAAAACCCCCACAGCATATCTGCTTCAGGTCATTTTAACTTTAATTAAATAAAGTATAACACAATAGTTATTTTGAAAAGTCTTTTTGAATGATGCAATTGTCTTTTCTTTCTAATGACCAGTCACCTTGCTAATGCAACATTTGCCTTCATATGGTTCCTTGTTTGTTTTCAGACACTATGGGAATGTAATGTTGACAAAGATTCAAACACAATTTCATTGGATCAGCTCTGTGTGGAGCTGAGAGCTGGCGGTGTAAGTGAGAAACATGTGCGAGATGTCAGTCTAAAGCTCGGCCATCTAACACGACTAGATTTACTGGACTTTTTAACGTACATTCCGTTATTTGTGATGATTCATGAGGCAGTTGTGGATAACCCGTTGAGCGACAAGCGAGAAACATAACAAAATACTGGATTCATTTCTTGTCATTTTCATGTGATATCAATTTATTCATTTCATCTCGTTCTCACTGTTGTTCTCAGACATGCTGTTAACCAAGTATACAGTCTCTATTACTTGCGAAGAAACCATTGGTCCAAAGCAAACTGTGATAACCTGGGTTTTTTTTTTCGGTGTACATTTCTAATAAAAAATATGAATAATTTGATGCCAGTTTTTATTTGATTATCTTGCATCAAGAATTATGATCAACTGCTGTTCAAATCTAGAGGGAAATTGACCATATTCAACACAGTCACTTCGAAGCAGTCAGTCTCTCATATCTGACTCCCTATATTGTTGGGACTATATTCACTATGTAATGTATAAAGAATAACAAGGTAAACAGAATTGCCTGATATTTTGTTTGTTTACAGGTCAATCCTGAATTATTTCATCTAGGCCTTTTTGAAGAGCGATCATTTCAATTTAAGTATAGTTCTCTTTGTTTAAAATGGATTTTACGCTTAAAAAATGTTAGGATACATAACTGAAATATATTGTTTGTATTGGAAAAATGAGATCGATTGGGGTTCAAAAACGTGACAAAACATAGTCTAATTGATCAGTGTCTTCTTAATTTATATGTGCGAAATTTCGACATCAACGAAGTTGTCTCACCTTGAAATACTGTACACATAGTGGAAATACTGCACACATTGTGGAGATACTGCACACATAGTGGAGATACTGCACACATAGTGGAAATACTGCACACATAGTGGAAATACTGCACACATAGTGGAAATACTGCACACATAGTGGAGATACTGCACACATAGTGGAAATACTGCACACATAGTGGAAATACTGCACATAGTGGAGATACTGCACACATAGTGAAAATACTGGACACATAGTGGAGATACTGCACACATAGTGGAGATACTGCACACATAGTGAAAATACTGGACACAAAGTGGAGATAATGCACACATAGTGGAGATACTGCACACATAGTGGAAATACTGCACACATAGTGGAAATACTGCACACATAGTGGAAA
>JARFOD010046378.1:0-10087 GCA_031763545.1 Mopalia muscosa
TTTTCATACAAGTTATTTGAGCTGTGACGTGGGCAGGGGAAACTCCATTCGGAACAATCTGTGCCGGATAATGACGATTCCGTGGCGGATAATGAAGACTCCATACCAGAGATACACGAAGAATTGTTGGATAATGAGAAATAACTGAATGGCGGTCAGGTTTCTACAGATACCAGTCACTTGGTGACGTCACTCGGAAAATCACAGCTAACTCTTAATGAAAGTCAGATGTTCGAATCTCGATTTCTCCACATGTACAACAAATTTTTTAATGAAACAAGTGCCAAATTGTTCAGTGAATATTGGACTATTTGTATACGTTTTTTTGGTATGAACCATTTGGGAATACCTTTAACATGTCAGACTACTGATCCTCCTTCAATATACTGATTACAGGTAAAACTCAGGTGTTTATAGGTACATGGACATCTTATCAAATAAGGAGGCTCCATTCAAAAAGAGGAAGTTTTTAGGTTTCCTGCCAGTGTTACACCCGATTAAAGAGTAGGGCTGAGTGAGACGTGGACAATCCCTTGTCCTATATAGGTGAAATTCCCTTGAGCATGCCATTTAAAACCAATCCAAACAATCAAATATCTTTACATTTAATTAAAAACAAACCAGCAAGAAAGGGTAATTTTTGTAGAGCTCTCTTAAAAACGATTCTTGAACAAAAAATTATCAATGTTTTGAAAATGAAAGCCAATCAATGTATATCAACTGGATGACATTAGGGATTCTAAAGATACACCCAAATTAACAAACACCAGATATGGATTATGTGTCACTCCAAAGGTCAAGCAGTACATGTTTTACCTTCCAAGCTCATTTACTGGATGATTTTGTTTGAAGAACGTTTAAGCTCTTGTAATGTTGATGGGATTAAAATACGGTAAACAATGCTGGAAACAAAGCCATTGAATATTTTATTCATAAAGAACATGCTTTTAGCCAATCTACCATTTACCCCTTCTAAACAGTACCGGAATATTATTGATGGGGAGACGAAAACTCCCTTGCACGTAGTCAGATAAGTAAACATCGAGTTATTGTGCTGTCCCCAGGCAGATTTCATGCATGCCATTTTCAATAGACAAAGCGCACGCACTCAGGATTCTGTGGTTTTGGCAAACACACAGCCCTATATCATATTGGATACTTTCAAATTTATTGCCTTCCATCAATAAAAGTAAACCCAGTAGCCAGTCTTTTTTTATCCTGACTGTAAACATATGATTTGTGGAGCGTTTTCACAGTAATTGTCTCCAGAGAATGGCCGTCCACTTACTCTCCTGCCAATTGACTCTGCTTGGTAAACAGATAATTAGTTTAACCTATCTACCTACAGTCATTCCAATGAGGTAATACCAGTTGAGCAAACAAGTCCATGTTAATGTTGAAAACGGTAAACAGATGCTGGGTAAGGACAAGACACGAAGAATCAACACGGGCATTTGTCTTCTAAAATCCATGCTGATGTCTTCTGTGTTTCAGAGTCTTCCCTATTTCCTATGACGACATGGTTTGTGAAGAGGGAATGATTGTGAAGGGATTTCATCAAAGTCCCCAAACACTGTTCAACTCAGCAAAACAATACGGCCATTTTCTAGTCCTTATTGAGAAAATCTTAGAGAGAAAGTCCAAACAAATACCAGATGATCCTTGTTCAAACTGACTTTATGACGGGGAACGAGAAAGCGATAATAACTTGGATTTGAATTGCCATGTTCCCGTAATAACGTCAGACTTCTATTTTGATACCAATTAATTAAAACAGGACATTTTCCTTCAGCTATGATGTTAACTGACCATAGTCATTACAGACCAGATTCAAATGCTAACATTGCCTTCATTTACTTGCTTAGGTCAGGCTTTAGTTAGTATTAACTCCTTTAATCCATACTGAGACGGGCTGTGGGGGCGAGTTGTGACAGTCTATCAGCGCACCAAGACTCTGTAAACACGAGTCAGCGGCCATCAGCTCTTCCCTATAACATTTAACACAATCATCACAGAAAATAGTCAATATCTGACAAAGATCCTTCTTATCAAGAATTCCTTACACTCAAAGCCAATGAAATGCAAACTTTTTTTCTCGATTTAGTTTCAGAATATAAGAATATAACTGTATGCTTGATTTTGGGTTTACACCATATTTAGGTTGCTTCACTCATAAAGCACATTTAATTATTTAACTTTGTTTTCATGCAGGATTATGTTACTTTTTTGCTTGAACAAAGCAGATTTAGATTTTGAAAATTAAATTAGACATTGATAGACAAATTATGTACATTATTACTATCCAATAATGCAGTATTTCAGAAACCATTTAAGCATGAAGAAAGGCACTGTTTTTTTCTTCAATGAAATCTATACAAGGGAAAATTTTCAACAGACATTTATGAAAGATATTGCAATGAAAGGTGCCAAAACTACTCTTCCCGTTAGTATAAACATGGGAATGGAACTCAGGTTTATTCAACAACATGCACACTTCCTGGCTAAAACACAGTTATAATATTAGAGTTAACAGATCCAGGCAGATTCCCTGTTATGAAAATCCATCTGTTCTCATTCTAGAATCAGCTGAAGATTTTCTGCCAATCTAGAAAAGGAAATTAGAAAAGGATCCTGTTTAGAGAACAGTCAACTTCTAAGTGTTGAGGATTGTGTTTCTTGGTTGACTTTTCTCCTGCCAAAAAATAGCAGTGTTAAGCGAACATATTGGTAACAAACTAATGATATGGTTGAGGAAATTTGAGAAGTGACTGGTATTAAAAACAGTCCTTGGATAAACACCAATAAAATGTGACTTAGAGGAGTGTGTAAGGTTTGGCTGTGCAGATAATATCCCACGGGGAACTCTAGTTCTTGTAGATGGAATCTCTGAGAATCATTTATATGGAAAACCAATTCTACCTTCGCAGGCAATTTGTATGGTATTACTATAGAGTGCTTTTGTCTTAATGATTTAGTGTTTTTAGAAAGCAGATGGTGTTAACAATTTATTAGATAGAAAGGATCCAAACTGAGAGGATAAAAGGTTAGATACTAAAGTAATATCCCTGCTCTGTTTATTCTAACAACTTTGCCAAGTTAAGACTCACAGTGGATTATAAACACTTGACTAAGCAGAAATCATCAGAAATCCCACAGACCAAAATCATGACTAGCCAATGCCATACATTATTAAATATCAGAAGTGAGGAAAGAATTGTTCTACAATTTGTTTTATATGGGTTTCAGAATAAAAACTTTTTTGTCTCAATCATAATCTTTTGAAATTGATTACACAATTCAATCAAGGGTATAAAATGGTTTATATAAAACAAATAAACATGAACATAATGGTAAATTTAAGACTCAGAAAAGTCTTGAAACCATTGCCAAAATGCAGGTTTATACATAGCTATTAACAAAGTGCAAAAATAGTTCTGTAAAATAACCAAATGTGCCTACTAGCTGGTAAAGGTTATTTTTTTTATTATGACAAAGAATTTAGGGCAATACATAATTTTCATATTCAGACATGGAAACACTGTTTATCAATATCAATATATTAGCATTTATCAGTTTGGATATCAATATAATAATTATTGATACCACTGAATTGTTTATATTTTTATTTATATTGATAATTCATTTATGGATATAGGTAATTAATTATTTTGCCATAAAGATTCCTTTATTCATTTAATTCACACTTAAAATATTTTCATTATTGATATCAATAAATGTATTACCTATATGTATAAATAATAATATATATCGAAAAATAACTTGTGATAAAAGATTCAACCATCACCATCAATAACCCCTTTCATAATACCGATAAGTGTTTTATAGACTTGCTCATTTTTGAATGAACATTAGTTTGGCCTTTTTAATCCTTAAACTATGTAAACTAGGTTTGTTTGAATGGGGTTTAACACCATATTCAAGGTTATGTCACTCACATGACAGTGTGTCAGCCCATTAGGTGAACAAAACCACCCTTGATGTCAATGGCAAAACAAAAAAGATAATACAGGACGAATATAGGATAATTACAGGATGCAATACAGACATCCCAAATAGATCGCTTCCCTTTTTCCATTGGCTCTGAGAGAGCCAGCGCAACCGGAAGCTCCCTCCCAACCCCCTGCTAGTCTATAAAAAGTTGAGAGCTTGTTACAGCCATAATGTCCAGTACATTGTGCAAGTGAAGTGACTCTTAAAGAAAAAGTGTGAAAACATTTATGTACAACAGACACGGTCTCTTTGAGGTATATCATCCGTGAACTGAAGTGAAGTGTGGCAAAAGCAATTTTGAAAGATAGCAAATGGAAAATGTTCAGCTCACAATAAATTTTCCCTTGGAAAAGATAAGGTCATCAAATGTGACCTAACAGAATAGTCTATTTTCATAAATGCTTATCTCTAAATCCTTGGATCATTTTCTGTCTCCCTAGACATCAATATTTCAGGGTGGTTTGAATGGCAATTGGGTTTTTCCTTGGTTCAGCTGGCAAAGTCAGATGACCGTAGGCTTTCCGGCCAGGGGATATTGATTAGAAAAACAGCAGGGTAATTGGGCTGGACAGATGGACAAAGTGGCTTGAGGTCATCTCTATACCGGAATTCACTTCTCTTAAACCTGTCTCTACCACATGTTCTCCTCTCCATTTCTGGGACCACCCAACTAACAATAGTTCAGATGAATAGAAATAAAGGTGAGAAAATGACCATACCATTGTGATATTCAAATGAATAACCTCAACTATTCAACTTTATTGAGTCATTTTGGTGGCACATTCAAAAACAGATTTCTCATTCAAATTAACAAACAAAAACATAAAAAAGAACTTTGAAAAAAAAACACGAATGTTTATTGACTAGTTTCTTAAACACATTTTTAAAATGGTATTTATTTAAAGACAGGTAACAAGTTTCAATTTACAGAAAAAGAACAATGTTGATATTTAAGACTGCTGACATTTGCATCTGTCTATTCTCCATAATTATAAAACAACAAATTATTTAAATAGTTAATTTGATCATGGTGCAAACTGATTTGAAAATATATTACCAGTATGTGGAATGTCTATATAAATTGGTCAATAATCAAAATGGAAAGAGGAAAGGGTGGGTTGATTTCTGGATAATGCTTGTGTGTGTTAATTCTGGAGGATTTCAACGAGCCAACACGAAATGTCATTACATGTGTTTGACCAGGAAATTGAGAGTCTGTCGACCAGTTCTCAAAAAGAGGCTGATCCAACGAGGACTGTTTGTAGGTCTATGAATGGAGCTATTATAGGTATTAGTAGGAAAGGAGTTCCTAAACATACGGACATTTACAGATAATTACTGAGTTGGCCGCTCAAAGAGATACAGTCAACACGAACTACTGAATCCTCAGCATCAGAACAAAGGGAGGTAATTAAAAGAGCCAAATAAATCCACTGGGAAGCAATTTTGCAAATAGCACTAGACATGCACAGTACAGAATGTAGGATATTTTAGCATCTGACTGCCAAGTATCATTTGATTGCTGGAAGGGCTTCAGTATTTGAGATATTATACTCTGGTTCTCAGTATTTGAGATATTATACTCTAATTCTCAGTTTCTCAGTATTTGAGATATTATACTCTAATTCTCACTAAACCACAAACAGTGCTCTTTAATATGGTCTAGTGACAGCTCTGAGTTATTCACATAGAGAACCATTACAGCATGTATACCAATAAACAAAAAAATATCAAACTTGGATAACCCAGGTAATCTAATAAAAAAAGAGTTAAAATTTTAAATATATTTTTTAAAATAATTTGTAATCAGAATCTATTGCTTGTTTGTTGGACTGTTTAACATTGTACTTAAGAATTTTCACTCATGAGATGACAGACCAATGGGTGAAGGGAACCACCTTTGATGACAGCACTGGCAGCAACCAATCACAGGCATGAGATCACAAACACTTCATGCTCATGTTACACCTTAGGTCTGAGAGCAACAAGACACTCCATGTTACAGGGTGTCTAACCAATGGGTAAAGGGAAGCACCCTTGATGACAGCACTGGCAGCAACCAATCACAGGCATATTAAAGATCACAAACACTTCGTGCTCATGTTACACCTTAGGTCCGAGAGCAACAAGGCACTCGATGTTACAGAATGGTCATGTTTATCTTTTCTTGTTGGGTATTTTATTCATTTGAAGACAAACTAATGTCACTATTTAATGGCAGTCTTTATTTGTCTTTATCGCCACAAACCCAACGTCAATAATACATGATAATCACTGCAACATGCAAAAATTAGTATACATTTGGAAAAACAGATTTTTTTTAATATATAATTTACATCTAGACATTCTTTTCTTTAGGACTTGAATACAGAATACGTCCAGTTGTTTGAGTAGATTAACTGATTAATTTGAACCGTGTCCTCTCGGTTAAATATTTTTAGTTTAGATACCAGAATATATCATAACATAAAACTGATCATCTATGGCCTCTATATTACAGAGATACCAATTCTTTAATTTCTGCAGAGTGCCTTTTCTTTGCCCAATGTCTACTTCTACATAAGCAGTTCTAACTCACAATTTTGCCAAGTCTCTTCTGATAATATTTAGGGTTGAGTCTAGCAGTACAATTCCGTTTCTATGAAGACTTTATAGTCTTGGTATTTCAATCGTACCTGGTACTGCCAATTAACTCTTAGCTCCTCCTGTTTGTATTTATATAAAGATCTCTGTTTGAATACTGTACGGTAAAGTTTGTTTGTTACCACCTGTTCCTTGCTTCAACCAAACTTCTCGAAAACCATATCTAAATACAAGGTCATCAAAACCCTTCTATGAGATGCACTCTTCGTATTTTTCCCAGCCCAATTTTTTTGAAAAAGTAGAAGGAAAGATTAAATATTTCATGCACCTTACCAAAAATTTAACGTATAACAATTTTGATTATTTGATATTATACTAAATATGTATGGAAAGGTTTATGAAAAGCTTATGTACTTAAAAACAGCACTTTAAACAAAAGGGGAAAAGTTGTCTGTTTGATTGGAATTTAATGGCATACATACATTAAGTTCACTCATGCATACCAGTCAAATGGGTGAAAGAAATTAACAAAAATCAAAGAAATGCAAAAAAAAAAAAAAAAAAACAGAAAAAAGACTTGAGAAAAACCAAAGCAGGACAAAAAACAAAGGCAGGATTGGCTCCCTTTTGCCCTAAACCCGACATGATCAGAGCAATACCTACCTTTGTTTGAACTGCCCACAAATAAAAGTTAAATAAAGGTGCTATATTACAAACTGAACCTGAGATTAATTGATGTTGATACAATAGCAAGTTTTTTCCTTATCTTTACACTTTAAGATAAGATAAGATATTTTATTAAGAGTCGGTTAGATTGATACATATAAAACAAAGAACATTAACTAACAAAAGCCTCTTGTCAAAACCTACAATAGCTTCAGTCCATAGCTCAGAGATCACCAGGGCACAAGAAGAGGTCAATAGCTTCAGTCCATAGCTCAGAGATCACCAGGGCACAACAAGAGGTCAATAGCTTCAGTCCATAGCTCAGAGATCACCGAGACACAAGAAGGGGTCAATAGCTTCAGTCCATAACTCAGAGATCACCAGGACACAAGAAGAGGTCAATAGCGTCAGTTCATAGCTCAGAGATCACCAGGACACAAGAGATGGTCAATAGCTTGTCCATAGCTCAGAGATCACCAGGACACAAGAAGAGGTCAATAGCTTCAGTCCATAGCTCAGAGATCACCTAGGCACAAGAAGAAGTCAATAGCTTCAAACCTCAGGAACAGAGGCACTTCACCTTTCCCTAATTTTGCCAAGGGAAGATGTGCAGATGGGGCTACCAATCCTAGTCCAATACATCATTTATATATAAACAGTTTGAAGCCTCATTCATGTGAATATAAACATAACTATTAACACACAGCTTGGGTGGACCTAAAACATACACATACTACATCTGCAGCTGTGTAAATCAAAACTCAAAATAAACAAAATGGTTTATATCAGATATCAAATTATTTGCTGTGACAATTAAACTGTAATCCTGAAAGTAAAATCCCACACAAGTTTGCACTTTGTTGAAAGTCCTTCAATAAATATTTCCTAAAGATAAATGTTTTGTATTCTCTACAGTTTAACATTAAAGTCCCTACTGGTAATAACAATAGCACTTCTGGAAAATGGCAGTATGTTTTGAAGGATATTCATGCAGTCAAACATCAGTTTCACGGACAGAACATTGGTAAGCTGATACAAAACTTAATTTATGTGTTGGTGTTAATATGTACAGAGCCATGAGAATCAAACAAAAGCAATCAATCTCATGATAATAAAAATCAAAATAAGGCAATAAGATTTGATATTATTGGTTTGATTTTTAACAGAATAATCAAGGTAATATATGGGCTAATATATCACAACTCTGTAGGTAACTGGTCAATAAAATCCCCATGAAATATCTATCACAGATATGCAATTTTATATCCCATGGGACTGTCCTTCAATGGATCCCTTGGCATGAACAAGTACCTTGCTAGGCAGTAGTTAAGTAGCTAATGAACTTCTAGACCCAGATGCAAGATAAATTTTGGCCTTCAGATACAAAATTGAGACCTTCCTAGATGTTTGGGGCTGGGTTAGGCCCCTTTATCTGCAAACTGGAAGGGTTGTTATTGCTACTAATGAAAACAAGATATACCTGATACAAAGTGATAATAAAATGGATACAATATACAGGGAATTTTATTTTATGTGGAAAATTGTATACAATAAAACATAAGCACTGAAGTCAGTGTCTTTGAAATGTGCCTGTCAGAAATCCCTATTCTGAGAAATCTTGCTTGGTTAAATTATTTTAAAATTTTCCTATCTTTCCAATGTTAAAATTCTCTACCTGTCATTTTTACCAATTTTAGGAACTTTACCCACAATCTAGCTAAAAGAATGACTGAAGGGATTTTATTTGATGAATGATGTTTTTCAATTACCAAAAACCTTGAATGTCAAATCACACTTATGAAATCTTTGCTTAAAAATATTATTGGTCATGGGAGGCTAGGGGTTGTCTTTCTGAGGAACATTGTCCACATGACAAATTGATACTAAATGATTCAGAAATATGTGCAGGTCAAACGATCCTAGGGAACGATAACCTAGGATTCTTGACAGATTTCCGGTCAACTCCAGTAATGCTACTCCACTCTTCTGGAAAACATTATCAATAATGTAAAACCTGCACAGCTTGACTCTAATAGTACTTCTACTTCAACACAAACAGAATTGTAGCTTGGTGATAAATGTAATACAAACAAGCATATCAAATAATCTATCAAGATTTCAAAAGGAATTGAAGCCATATGTATTATGTCATAATAATGATACACAGATATTAAAAAAATTATAACTTCTATATTCCCAATATTAAACTTTAAAATTCGATGAAATAGAAATTGTATAGAAAGATTGCTTAGTAAGGGTATTTTAGATAAGCCATTCTACAACTGTATTTTCATTACCGACAACTTAATACTTAATCCATGATGCCGGAGTATATAGATAGGATATGGCCGTCATAGGCCCCTGGAATTAAAACATACCAGTTGCAGCCATAGAGGGTCTGCAGTTGTCTTACTTATGGGGTATGGACTTATCGCCCTGAGTTATAATTTTTTGATTTCTAGATGCACCATAGCAATAAGACATGTCGTAGCCATTTCATAGAGCGGTTGCACAACGACCATATGTCAGAGGTACAGTTGTATTGTCTTTGACATACGGCTGCCCTAGGTCTTATGAATTACAAATTCCTTTTGCAGAACCCCACAAAATTGTGATGGTTGTAGGAATTCCAGGGTTACTCCAGGGCAGCCTTAAGGCAGGCCCAGGTTTTATGTCTGGCCAAATATACTATACCAGGGCTCGAAATGGAAAACTAAGAATGGACTGCAACTTTTTCCTCCCCTTACAATAAATAGCAGGCCAACCAGTAAATGGCTAGCTACTTTCATATTTAGACTGCTAAAAATATTGAAATTGTAAATCAATG
>JARFOD010046389.1:0-10087 GCA_031763545.1 Mopalia muscosa
CGATCTTAAATTTAATCCTCTATTAGATGACGTCACGCCATGTTGTAGGTGTATCTCTAATCTGGTATTAGGGATTTAATCTGGTAATAGTGGCTAATACTCTTTCGAACAACTGGTCCCAGGGGCTAGTTGCTCGAAAGACAATTAGCGGCTAACACTACGTTAAATCGCTAACACCTGGCTAGAGATAGACCTACAACATAGCGTGACGTCATCTAATAGAGGATTAAATTTAATAGCGCTTCGACAACCGGACCCAGAAGTTGGTCATTAAAACCGGAAGTATCCGCCCAGAGGCTTCTACTAAGATATTCGAAACATTCAATTTTTTAACGAAAAGTTGGTCAATTGCTCTGGCGTGCTTAGATCTCCAGTAAGCTCATAACGTTTTACAATGCCCTCTTATCGATATGACTCCCGTTAATATTATAACGCTGAATGAAACAATAAAACAAATCATTCAGACTTGATGTCACTTCTTTTGATCCGCTTATTCCACACAAATTCCATATATATTGTTATGTAATACGGCTCTATTAGAACCTTTTAAGGTTCTTCAGTCATGACTCTGTATGACACTTATCCAATTATTTCACCTGTTTTATCGTTTTTGTCTCTATGGTACCATAAAGAACTATCCTCTTTTCTGAAGAACCCACAAGAAACCATTATTTTTAAGAATGTACTGGTACATGGTAAATCCAATTTACAAGCCGGATAACCATCATTAAATTAACACTGAGAAATATCCTCCGAAAAAAATAGATTTAAGTTCTTCTTCTATTAAAAAAATTTGCAAAAATCTTCAAATTTGGATCCAAGTTCAAACGCTCTTTGGGAGTCGTTTCTGTAGTCTGTACCCTTAATGTCGTCATAGAGGAGGTTTCTAATGAAGCTGCTTTAGAGCTTACAGTTCTGGAACCCGCATCTGTCGATTGTAATCTTTTGTCGATCTTCACCAGCTGATTCTGAATTTCGCCGACTGAGGCCTCGAGCTTCCGTCCAACTCGGCCACACTGGTTCAATTCTTTCCGAAAATCTGCCAAAACACTTGGGTCAAACTTTTCTAAAGTAGAAACCCGTGAGTTCAATAGTGTAAATCTCCCGTCTGTCGAATGTGCTCTCTTGGTAATCTGCAATAGATCTTTCTTAAACTCGTTGACAACCGACGCGAGTTCGGTTCTTCGACAGTACTGCCTTGTGTCTTTCTGCCAATTTGATAAAACACTTGCGTTGAACTTTTCCAAAAGCAGTCCCTTGAGCTCTGTTAATGAGCTTTCTAGATCAGCATTTCTGTTTTTTTCGGCCAGTAGTCCATTCTTCAGTGCTTCCATATTGTTCGCTGTTAGGTCACCACCTCGAGACTTACCCTGTTTCAGGTGAGCCACAGTTTTTTCCAGTTCAATCCGAGCGTTTCTCTCCGCCTTCAGGCCTTGTTTAAGTAAATTAACTTCAAATTCAAGGTCACTCAACGTACTTCGTTTGAACCTCAAAGCTTCGGCGTGCCTACTCAGTTCCGTCAACAGCGTTAAGGAGAGTACTACAGTTAACAGTAATAACTCCTCCATTGTTAACAATAATTGGATAAAATGATATCCCGGTTAAGCACCAAACACAAAAGCTGAACTGTGTTTTTATACGAACCTTCCTTACAGTGAAATGAACAATCCGCTAAATTTCGCAAGACTCTCGTAACTGCGGTGTCATCACTATAATACAGCGGCTAGGCAGTGATATCTATGTACCAAACTAGTGCATGTTGTTAGCGGAAGGCTATTTATCGCTGTAAGCATACTTAAATAACCCTAGCGTACATTCCATATGGTTGAAAAATTAGCAAAACACAATATCGGATGACAAGTGAAACCCAATCTAATAACATCCGATGTGTTAATTATGATACGTACGCCCAGTCAAACTATAATGAGGCTTTGTTGGCACAATGTGAATCCAAGCACTGCTGCTGGCAATGTTTTGCATCAAACATGAAGTGCCATGTTGCTTGCTTACAGTTATATAAGAACACTGTATCTGCTATGATGATGAGGTTGGGAGGTACTGGTAATCTAAACTCAATAACTGAAACATGAAGCGGATATAGCGCTATCTATTACATCTCTCCCATCATTAACACATAGGATAGGAGCGTTGATTATGATATCATTTAACCAAAAATGACTATTAAACATGATATAGTTATCTTGTAAAAGCCATTAGGGCCTATTACCGATTGGAGAGATTTGTTGACTATTAGATTGGCTAATTTGCCATCCCGTATGGTTTCGTAACCTAATACGACCTTGGCAATCTTCCAATTACGTCACATATGGAATATCAAATGGAATAAACGCAGGAGATGAAAAACACTCGTCTGCTCCCTCATATTTCTATTGTTTGTCTGTCAAAAAAGTAGGCGTGTCTCCTCATGCAAATGAGCAAAGCAGCTTAAACGATATTACCAAACTGACCATATTAATACTTCGCATGTTCCCTCCAACAGACGTCATAACTAGTGATATAAAAGATAAAATGACAATACATGGACATGAGGAGTGAAAAGAAATGATCACAAATGCGATTTAGCTTAATTTTAGATAAATTGTTCATAGTAAATATATCTGCATCAAAAGATAACGTGTTCAGTTAGCAACTTACTATTGATTAAAGAATGACGCCGTCACGAGAGTGTTCTGCGGCGTTGCACGACGCCGCACGACGCCGCACAACGCCGCAGCAGTGCGTCGTGGCGTGTTGGTTCATGGTCGTAAAGGCCATATCTCCCACGACACCATGACATAGTTACTGCGGCGTGACGCCGCAGAACGCCGTAGAACGCCGCAGCAGTGCGTCATGGCGTCGTGGGGTCCATGGGCGCTTGGGTCCTATGTCCCCACGACCATGACGGCGTCACTGCGGCGTCACGCCGCAGAACGCCGCAGCAGTGCGTCGTGGCGTCGTGGTCCATGGGCACTTGGGTCCTATATCCACACGACCATGACGGCGTCACTGCGGCGTTACGCCGCAGAACGCCGCCGCCGCAGCAGCAGCAGTGCGTCGCGGCGTGCTGGCCCATGGGCGCTTGGGCCCCAGGTCTGCACAACGCCATAACGACGTCAATGCCGCGTTATGCCACAGAACACCGCCGCCGCAGAGCGCCGCAGCAGTGCGTCGTGGCGTGCTGGCCCCTGGGCGCTTGGTCCCCAGGTCCCAACGACGCCATGACTACGTCACTGCGGCGTCATGCCGCAGAACGCCGCCGCCGCAGGACGCCGCAGCAGTGGGTCATGGTGTCGTAGCGTGCTGGCGCATGCATCACGACGCCATGCCGTACTGCTGCGGCATCACGACGCCATGACGTACTGCTGCGGTGGAGTTCTGCGTCGCGACGCCGCCGCCGCCCTGGTCCAGTGCGGCTGTGACACTAGCCCAGAGGGACAAGCAGTGTCGGCTGTCATAGTGGTGGAGCGAAAGGAGATCACTCCACCTGTCATGGGGGTGACCTCACAGCACCCCATGTCCACTCTCGTCCACTCGCGTCCACGCTCGCGAGAGACACGTGAAGCATCATGGAAAGACACCCACACCATGACAGCCCTAAGGATCGCCCTAGGGACCAGCCTGCCTGCGTCATCAGGGGGAAATCACTCCTCCTGTCATCGTGGTGACCTATTCCAGGTCCACACTCGTCCCCTGGCGTCCACGTTCGCGAGAGACACGCAATGCATCACGGGAAGACCCCTACCCCACCCCGGAACCGTCCTAGGGGCAACCCTGCCTGAGTCATCAAGGGAGATCACACTTCCTGCCTTGGGGGTCACCTCACAACACTCCATGTGAACTCTCGTCTCCTCGCGTCCTCTTTCGCGAGAGACACACAAAACAACACGGGAAGACCCCTACCCTACCCCAGAACAGCCCTAGGGGGAACCCTGCCTGAGTCATCAGGGGAGATCACTCCTCCTGTCTTGGGGTTCACCTCACAGCACTCCATGTGAACTCTCGTTTCCTCGCGTCTACTCTCGCAAGACTCCACACAGGTTGTTTAAATTAAAAAATGAATTAAAAAATAACATGGAAACCTGGGGATGGACGTGTCATACATCGATCTGTTGGACCGTATACACCCATAGTCTGGGCTATTTCAATACAATAAAATAAACAACGTCAATCATCATTGCATAACATGGGTTGACATCCGGCTCGGTCATTCTCACTGTCCATATCCCGCCACGGTCAGCCATAGAATTAATAAAATCCCGTATTTGTTGACATCTTGTTTAAACCGCCGATCCATGACACCCCTTCTCTGTACAAGTATATAAGACTTGCGTCCCCTTTCCCTAAGGGGAATTTATATTTATATTTATGTAATATCTCCTTACTACATAACAACGCTAAACCCTTCCTTTTTATGTTATAGCAAATGTGACCTCTGCTGCTTATACTATACTACTAGCATTGCTAACCCGAAACGTGAGTTTGAATCCAGACGGTGGCAGGCAACAATTTTTTCTTCATAAATTTTTAATTTTATTTTCACACCATTCCATTCGCTGCAAAAAAAAACAACTTTTAATGAACGTTTCAAATTCGACACTTTTAATTAAAATGCAAACGATGATATTTTATTATAAGCCTATCCCAGGAGGCACGACACATGGAAACCACGTGGTTTACTGGTGGTATACTGTGGAACTGGTGGACCCACCAGAAAACCACATGAATACCATGTTGCACGGTTCATATGTTGTTGCTGGAGCCACCAGAAAACTGTGTGAATACCAAGTGGTAAATATCTTGTGGTTTAATCCACCAGAAAAACACGTGAAAACCAAGTGGTAAATATCTTGTAGTTTAATCCACCAGAAAAACACGTGAAAACCATATACCACGGAACTATTTTTAGAGAATGGAACCAACAAAAAAGGGGAATTAAAGTGATTTCCACTTCATGACTCCAGCAGTCGCCTTTTCTTTAAATATTTACGTATTGGTTAATTTTCAACTTCAAAGTCATAGCATAACGGGAGTGTACACCTGCATTGTTTATTTACCTTCCCCGTGCGACGTACCCGCCATGCACATAATTAATTCAATGCATCAACATTGACTGACTAAAGACACCTCATGTCAATGCTGGGATATAGTATACTATATCCCAGGTCAATGGTAGTATATAAGACTTGCGTTTTCATTTTTAAGTTATTGGAGTAAACTCCCAAAATGCACGGACTTGAGTTCAACCTGTGGCAAGCTTTGTGAACATAGCCAATACATACAATATTGATAAGAGTAAATCAATAGTGTATGTATTGGCTATGTTCACAAAGCTAACCTATGGTGAGTTAAAAGACGTGTATAATTCTTATGTAGATACGGTGGAAATATCCCGTGGTGAAGATTTCTTGTGGAAACGTCACTGGTTACATTCCTGTGTATATGCATGTTTTATTTTTTTAAAATGTTGGCATATGTCTCGTGGAAAATTTATGTGTAACGACGTGTACAATTCTCGTGTATATCCAGTGGAAACATCACGTCAGAATTATTTGCATATTTCAAGGAATATCCTCATGGTTACCACGTGACAAAAATTGAAGTTTTCGCACGATTTCCACCAGCTATGCCCAATGGGATACTGTTAAAATTAATTGTGTGATACAAGAAAACGCACCCTTCGTCATCTAACATAGACGTAAAATGACATAATAAACAGACACCAAAAGACCTGATGATATTAATTGTTTAATATGATTGAATTTTACGGTGATGTATACGCTTAGCTGTGATTGGACAATGTAGATGCCCTAGTTCACATTATCCAAATAATATCCCAGCTAACCGCATACATCGGTCGTATGCAGAATTAAAAAAAACAAGTAAAAGTTTTGTGTTTGCAACCAAAATTTGAGAATTATTGATAACAAACATCACAATTCTATGTTAGGATTTAAAGATGAACTATTTGTCTCACACGGACAGGTGGTATTCTTTTATTTTATGTATTTACATTTTTGTTTATGTAAACCTTTTACCCAAAATTGTAACCTGGAAGGATCTTTAATTTCTGGAAATCGTTAATCGAGTAAGATACTCATTAATTAAAATAAATGGAAAATATGATGTTCAATTAGGTTTTGGCAAATTTGGTGGTGCCTGGTTTAATATGGAATGTCTCTATTTCCCTCAATATTCTCACTATACCACAATACACCTAAAATGTATCTTAATTGTTTTTAACCCTGCCGTTTCCATAAAGGGACAATCTTTAAATCCCTAGACTTCCATGAAAATAGGTTTGTCCTACGGAATAATAGAGTTTAAATAAAGATTATTTGAATTTGAATTTGAATAAAAGAATATTAGGTCGCGCATTTGCCATATGCAGCACGGCGCTACACACATACAAGAAAAAAAGAGAAAAAAAAAATAGCAAACAAAGCAATACATGTGAGACATCCTTTTCTGTATTCAGTGCCAGTGCTTCCATGGCTATTGAGTGTCTAACGTCTATATGTGTTTGGTCTCGACAAATATAAATCACTCATAAGAACAAACTATAGGAAGAATTCTAGGTGTAAATATATCTATATATATTTCTATAAATCAACTAAAACTGGCACAGGCATGTTAATTAAAATCTTGATATTCAGTTCAAGAAAAATCCTCAAAGACAAGTTTCTCCATAAATATTTCTAAAAAGTTATCACACTGGCACAGGGATGATGATTATTTAAAATCGATGAATCATCTTATCTTCTTGACAACTCCCAAAGAAAACTTCCTAAATAGAACTGAAACTCCAGTTGTTATGGGGTGACCTACTTACCATTTGTATAAGCCTTTAAACAATCGAGAACGGCGTCCAACATAGCAACGTTGTGATCTTACATAGGCATAAACCAAAACTTGGAATCTATTTAACCTTTGTCCTAAATTCTCTACATTCAGTTTTGACAAACTCGTGTCCATTTTTGTAGCACTATTGGTCAATTCGGTATATATTCATTTCATTTCAAACAAGCATTTCGGAAATGACGCAAACTTAAATGTTTAAGATTTGGCAGACGCAAACCCCAATGTTTAAAATCTGACAGAGGAGAACTTCAATGTTAAAGATTTGACAGATGGTAAATCCAAAGTTGAAAATTTGACAGACGCGTACTCCAATGTTAAAAATTTGACAGACGCGAACTCCAATGTTAAAGATTGGACTGACAGGCGACAAGTTTATCATACAAATCTCGTGTCCATTCGCGATTTAGCTTTACGTGAATAATATACCATCAAATCATTCTTTCTTGAATATTTCATCAATGTCCAGGTTGTCTTTTGGATCAGATGATCTCCTCAGATAGCGACACTGTCTGAGATGCGCAAAAGGATCTGGCGTTCCCGCACGCAAACGTTCGGAATAGTCTGCCAATTCTTGTAAGCGTCGCGTCTCATAGGTAGTCACTGGATTCATTTTCAGCTGTAGAAAACTTTTTGGTAGTCGTTTCCTAAGGTCTTCTAAAGAAATGTCTCTTTTGGAAGGGGAAGAAGTCGCTCCTAACTCAGAGTATATGTCTGTCGTGGTAAATTCTGCAGTAAAAACGTTTGCCGGAAGAGATCTTCGACGATGGCTAATTGGAGAACCGTGTATTGTACATTTTCTCGTTTCCTCAGGAACAGAGGAATTGCACAGACAAGACGACGTAGCTTCGGCAATCTCCGTTGATATTTGTCGTGAAATGCCGCTGGCAGGAACATCTTTGACTACTAGTTGGGTGTTCATAGTTATACGTAACTCATAGATCTTCACATCATTGTTATGTTGTTCATTCAAACGTTATGCCGTCTAGGAGTAATCTGTAATAAAGAAAATTCACAAATTAAATTGTCCTCTATGATTTGGGGGCCTACCAATATTTTGTCCTGGATGCAAACTCCTATATAAAGGAATCTATCTCTACATTTACACATATACACACACACACACACACGCTATAAGCCTCTGCAAAAAGAGACTTCGAAGAGTTTCCTCACGACTCAGATGATTTCTGGAAGGATTGAGTCTTTCACACCATAGAGATGTAATGAATACTCCACACAGAAGCTATCAAAATAAATAGTTGTCAAAAACCTAGAATACGGCATCAGTATAGAAGTACCACACACTGGGTTTTGATCTACCCTTATTTGTTTACCCTAAATTCCATAATCTCACAGGATATAGGAACACACTCATTTCTGATAGACCACAATTCGCATAGACTCATTTCTGATGGACCGCAATTCGCATAGACTCATTTCTGATAGACCACAATTCGCATAGACTCATTTACAATTCGCATAGACTCATTTCTGATGGACCGCAATTCGCATAGACTCATTTCTGATGGACCGCAATTCGCATAGACTCATTTCTGGTTGACCACAATTCGCATAGACTCATTTACAATTCGCATAGACTCATTTCTGATGGACCAAAATTCGCATAGACTCATTTCTGATGGACCACAATTCGCATAGACAAATTTCTGATGGACCACAGTTCGCCTACTCTATTAAGTCATCATCTACAGCAAAACGTCTATCTAACACTTATTTCAAATCTACCATGTAAGGTCTACACTAAGTTCATAAAACGTAATCACTACCACAAAACAGATATACGGTAGCCTACACTAAGATCTTGTCTACCGCAACTATTACGCCTTAATAAAGTTCTGGTCGACTAAAATACGCCTACACTATTGTCTAGCCTACCACAAAACGCCTTCACTAGATACTGTACACGAAAGGCCTACACTAATCTACCTAGTATATACCCTTCACCAAATTCTGGTCTAGCAAATTACTGAAAAAAAATCCTTATATATTTACCGGACAATCCCGTGTCTTTATCTCCAGCGTTAGATGCGACCAGACATCTCCCCCGTTCTAGCCTGTAAATTTCAGCATACGCAATCTGTAAACGAGGAGCGACGAGTTTTTTGCCATCTGATCGACAATCACGGTAAGCGTTGAAGAGAGATCTAAAATCAGCCCAGTTTCTGTTATTAATAGTTATGTTATTCTGTGCTGTGATTTATCGTTTTAATGATTAGACTGTCAGGATCACTAATGGATACGGTAATTGACCAGCTCCATTCTGACGGTAATACAACTGCCTATTCTTTGATGGTAAACTGAAGTGGTTGAGCTGTGTTTGTTTTAGCACTGGTCGATGCTAGTTGTCAGTTATTTGCCTGCTGGACAGTCCTCCAAACATAAAGACCAAACAGAAAACATTTTCTATTTACAACTCAAGGCTATCAATTTAACTTTCACTTGATGTACAAAGCTGAGCTGGAAATTAGGGAAAGCTTCTTACTTTTAATACCATGGCTCTCTTGCATGCTTCTGTAGCACAGAAAAAAGGGCGAAAAAAACCCCACACTATTGTTGGGTGGCTATGTCAATAAGTTTAGGGTATACTGTATTTATAAGGGCTAGGTTACAGGAAAAGCTGACGTGATGGTTATAATAATATAATAGAATGTTCCATCAACAATTTTCCCCTGTGCCCAGTGTATTTCAATAGCAATTCCCACCCTTATAAACACAATCACAGGAAATCTCAATGTCTCGGCTGTAAAATGAGGGAAAAAGGAGGATTCTCAGAAAAATAAGTATTCCAGAAATAAAGTTATAAATAAACAATGTTTTAATATGTTTTAGAATTCGTAAATAAAATCACCATTGGTTAAATTAGCTTGTCATCTGGATTTGGTCATTGTGAGATTGATCTCGATCAAGGCGAAGCATAGCTTCTTGGAGGATTATGAAAAACACTGGTTTGTTTTATTCGGGTTTAAAGCTATGCTCAAATTATTTCACTCGTCAAACCATTGGATGAAATCCCTCTTGATTTGTTTTTGTCGCATATACTTTCTTAGATCGACAGACCCGTGGTCACCTCGGCGAAGATGAACAGTATGGGTCTATGAATAATTTTTGTGTCTTTTTAGAAAGTGAAGATTAACAGTATTTTCGTTATTTTTGGAATAACACTTTCTTAGTTAGAACATATACTTGTTCAGAAAATTTTGTAGGTTGAAAC
>JARFOD010046400.1:0-10087 GCA_031763545.1 Mopalia muscosa
CACCATTATAAATATGAGATTTAAATTGTTTAAGTAGATTACATAACTCTTATTTAGTGTTATATAATACATTGTATCATTCCATTTCCAGTCTGAAAATGTATTATTACTTGACTACACTATATGAATAGTAATTCACTTTATTTTGTATGTTACAGAAGGCCAACCCTGTTACTGGCCAGTCACCGTTTATGTTTATTGCACCCGTTTACAGTTATCGCTTGTACCTTTGCGATTTGGCTCCAAATATAATTCTTTGATGTTTAACTTTGATGGGTGTTGTGTCATTCGATGGTTTCTTTCCATAAGAACCCCCACGTTATTACACAGAGTTCTGTGAAGGTTTTGAAAGCCTTTGTCAACTGTACACCTTCCTCATAAACTGTCTCTATATTTATGAAACAGAACATTTCAGGACACTGTGTCTACGACTCAACGTCTCTTTCAGCTCAGACATAATAACATCGCAGGAGTGTTATGGTCGGATACCCAAAGCTTTACAGGCTTTCTTACCCTTCTTTTATTCACTGTGTTACGGCTGGCCAATTTAACGTGCAAAATAAAACTTCGGGAGCCGGTAGGTAGGTGTAAGCGGCCGAACCTTAAGCATAATCTCGCCAGCTCTGTATTGGAGTTTAACTAGTAGATCTAGAGTACTTGAAGCAGCGTAAACCCATATTACACAGCAATAATCAAAGTTGGATAAGATTTAAGCATTATATAGCGTTTGTAGTGTAAAGGAACGATGTCTCTAAGTTTATATAAAAAATATACTTTTCTGGATATCTTGTTACAGAGGTTATGAAGTTGAGGACAGAACATTAAATGGCGGTCAAAAATTACCTGAGCAATTTCTGAGCTGTCAATGTTCAACATTATATCTCCTTTATCAACGAATTTTCGTTTGGAGCAAACAACCATATCAACTGATTTAAGGCTGTTCAGTTGGCGGCTTGGCCTACAAGTTTGATTTTCTTTTTTTCCATCCAGTCTGAAAGCATGATTAGACTACGTCAGCTTTTGTGAGTTAAATGGCTGATTTTAATGATTTGTGACATATATGGATACAAGTGTCATCGGCAAACATTTTTACTTATGAATGCTGTGCACTAAAAGATAGATCGCTTATAAACACAAGAAGCATTAGAGGCCCAAGGATAGATCCCTGAGGAATACGAATCTCAATGGTTTCTGACTCAGTTTTAATACACACACATCGTTTTCTATTTGGAATATAAGATTTGAACCATTGTAACAACATACATCGCACGCCAGGCGCATACAGTTTCTGAAGCTGCATCTGATGGTCTACTGTGTCAAGACTGTTACACAAATTTTACTTTTTTCTTGACATTCAATGAGCTCGTCGTATAGTTTCGTAAGAGCAGAACCAGATGAATGCATGGTCCTGCCGATTCCGGACTGAGATGTCGTAAACCATTGATTGGCTTCCAAGAAACTGTAAACGGTGTTGTGAACGGCGAAGTTTATAATCTTGCTTTCATTGGGTAATATTGACATTGGACGATGATTGGACAGGTTTATACGAAGGTAACACTTTAGCTGTTTCCCCGACTGTTGGTACTATACTAGAACTTAATGACATGTTATAAAGATTGGTAGGGGATTGAACTTGACATTTTTAATAGACTCGGGCTAATCTTATCCAAGCTTGTTGATTTGGATTCTGACATCGATCAAATTTCGTCTCAAGAATTTTTCAGAACTATAAGGTTAATTTAACTCGGAATTGCACCTGGGCAATGGGATATTTTCCTCGTTTGATTGAAACTCATATTGCTGGTCTGAATTTGCGACTTGTTGACCAAAGTATGAGTTTAGACATTTTCTATAAATCTATCTCATAATCATTTACTATAAAGTTTTAAGTAGAAAATGGATGATTTCTTTGGAATTAAATATCTGACAGTTTTCCAAAAGTACTTTATTTATGATTTTGTTTGTTTTCCTCTAGGGCAGATTTAAAAAATTCAAGTTTTGCTTTTCTCACTGGACCAATAAAGTTATTCGTCTGCTTTTTAAAACACAAAACCAGCTTTAATCTGTCCTGGATTCAAACTGTATCAAACTATTGTCTGCTCAATGAATTTTGTTGAGGATTTTATCATTGATCTACTCAGCAGAAGAATCCTTTACTCTGCGATATCTTATGGGCGATGTCTATCAACAACTTCAAAATAAAGTTTTTTCCAAGAATGCCAATCATCATTTGAACCAGTAAAGGTTTCTATAATAGACCAAGGGATTTGAGAGAATTCTTATTGGAAATAGATATCTAGTATATCTCAATATCAGTATATCGTGATATACTCGACTTTTCTTTTAATCTTCTGAGAACATCGCACCAAGCCCAAGGTGAATTGCATCCATCTCCAAGATGAAATGTGTAATCAGGTCTGAAAATCCAAACACAGGACACTGAGTATATATCAATTATTTCACAGTAAAAAAAACCCCAAGCATACTAAATACCATTTGGATCAGTAAGTTTCTATAATAAACCAAGGCTTTTGAGATAATTTTTGATGAAAGTCGCTTAGAACAAATTTGGATCAGTAAACGTTTTTATAATATACCAAGGGTTTGAGACAATTCATTATGGAAGTCGCTTAAAACAAATTTGGATCAGTAACAGTTTCTATAATATACCAAGAGTTTGAGACAATTATTTATGGTAGTCGCTTAGAACACATTTGGATCAGTAACAGTTTCTATAATATACTAATGGTTTTGAGACAATTTTTTATGAAAGTCGCTTAAAACAAATTTGGATCAGTAAAAGTCTCTATAATATACCAAGGGCTTTGAGACAGCTCTTTATGGAAGTTACTTAGAACAAATTTCGATCAGTAAAAGTTTCTATAATATACCAAGGCTTTTGGGATAATTTTGTATGAAAGTCACTTAGAACAAATTTGGACCCGTAAAGGTTGCTATAATATACCAAAGGTTTTGAGACAATTCCTTATGGAAGTAACTTAGAACAAATTTGGACCAGTAAAAGTTGCTATGATATACCAGGCAGGCACTTTACTATTGCCCACTATGTACATTTACCAATTTTAGTAAACGGACCTTATATATTCAAAAAGACTCTCCCGTATTATTTCTTGTGTTGTGCTCACGACAACCCTTAAACTCTGTCAACTGTGTCAAGATTGTTTTATGGTCGAAAAAGGGCACCCACTAATTTCCATTTATCAAAAAATGGATATAAGCTCATTTACAAAATAATCAGTTGGAATTTAAAAAAAAACAACAGACTGATATTTATTTTAAAGTTGATTGTTGCCAAGGGAACGGTAGTATATAATTTATTTCTAAAACTATATTAGGTTAATTAAAGATGTCAATACAGAGATTGTTGGAGTTATTTTCACCAACTTCGTCGAAAGACAGACGCACGTAGACATCTACAGCCTTTCATGTTACAAGTAAGATGCATACGTACACAGACAATCGCTCATTTTTCAAGTTTTCGAAAATTGAAAAACGCCATTAAATCCTAAACGACAACAAAGCATAAAGTTTTCGGATATCTCAATGTACGAGTCGTATTGAATTTTACCCTATTCAAATACTAGTAATTTTGTTTTAAACTCTGTAAGTACGAGTTTGAGAACATTCCTCTGGTGTTGCCTTTTACGTAGCATTTGAACGTTTTTTCTGTATCTCGCGATCGGTAGCCATAGTCAACATTTCTCGCTACTTTTTTATCCGCCGAAAAAAGGCGTTGTTTGTGCCGAGGATCGCCAATACAAGGTCACTTCGTTGGAATCAATGAGGTCAATATTCAATTAATCCAAGAGGGAAAGGTTCGTTCTTTTATTTTTTTCTAACGGAATTAATTTCCGTTGCATGTGTCTTTCTGTATTATAAAATGCACTATGACATTGGAACTAACCAGACTTAACTTTGTTAGTTCTAAGAAAGACGGAAAGGCTTGTTATATACCTACAAGTACAGAATAAATCAGTCTCCCCCAGATATTAGTCCATTCGATCTTATTTATCCATTCAAATAAAAAAAAAATTCAGAAATGTTAAAAATGTTGCTCTGATTGTACTGTCGCCACTTATTAGTTGTTCCCTATTGTTTTACGCTGTTAATCTCTCCCATTAACCTTAAATCCTTCGTAATCTCTCTAGTGTTTTTGGTTTTTACTCTGTCGACGTCCCGTTTCGTCTACAAGCCAAAATGAAAAAAAATCACAAATTAGGCAAAACGAGACAAAACCCAATAGTTATGGTAATAACACTTCACTTTATTCTATCCTATATTAAACTACAAAACAAACAATTAGCATTGGAATAAAGTACTGCATTGTGTGTTGACCTGTTAATTGTGGCCTGAATACTATATAGCCTTACGGTTCAATGACTACCTTTGCCTTTTGTTCGTACTTTTGGAAAGCCAGACGTACAACAAAAACCAAGCAAGATAAATGTAGTTTTCCAACCGTTTCACAGCATTGTCTATTTTCTGCAGTATGTACTTGACATGGTTAGGGTTAGTGTTTTTATAGCCTTCAACACTATCTGGACTACGTGGTCAGAACTGTCCGGGGAGTTGAATAATATAACGGTAATTACAGATCAGTCGAAACAACATGCATGGCGGACAAGATGATCTCTGTGAACTTGCGACGGAGATAGAGAAAAAAATATTCACATAGTCCCATACGTGATGCATCCTAAAACTTACTCAGTAATAACAATAATGTTTAAAAAAACACCTCTCTCAATTGTTGTTCATGCTGTCCCATTGGTCCCTTTGGTTATCACGTGACTTCTCCACGACTAAGCCACTTTGGAAGAAGGGATAAGCTGCAAAGGGGATCCCCGTCGGCGAAGGGAAAATTTAGTCAAACTACTATTTGATAAGAAGGTATTTTTTTTACTGGACCTATGACTATTACATGTAGCATAGTGCAGAAAGTATTTTGTTAGTAATGAGAACTCTGTAAATAGATTCAGATCATAGCAGCCGTCTGATTTAAGGTACGTTTTAAAAATATTTAAAAAATGATAGCAACTCAGACTTGACCCACGGGATGGAAAACGCAATAAAGTCTATATAATTGAACAACAAGATCTTGTTCAAGGCATTATGAGTTTAGATCTTACCATTGATGGAGGTGTTGAAGACTTAGACTTTATAACTCTCAGAGCTCGTATACGTGTTAATGCGATAATGTGTTTTTTACACCATGCCTGTCGTTGTCTAATCTCCCTGAATTCAAAATGTGTAGACATCTATCAGCACTCTATCAGTATACTGCCTGATATACGGTCGGACATTCTACAAATCGCATCACATATAAGCTAATGTTTGTCATGCATGTGTGCTCAGGTGACCGAGTTTATAGGATTGAGTGGATTTGTGCCTATATGTTATGACAAGTGGAATGAAAATATTTGTAAAAGTAGGGATAACAATAAAAGGAGGGGTGTTTGGTAAAAATACAAGTGATGTTTAGAAAGCTGTCTGCAGTTTGTAAACGAATTTTTCTGTTTTTAGGTCGTTTTTACTGTAGCCATCTCAAGTGGCGCAGATGTTATAGGAACCCTATGAAAATACATTTTTAGATCATATATGTTTGGTCACTCTTTTTTATTTCTGTTTCCCTCAGTTCTTGAATAACGTAGAATAAAGAAGAAGGTGTCTCAAATCTCCATTTTTACAGAAATAATTAACATTTTCCCCATCTTTCCTATGTTAAATTTGAATGAAACTGGGTATCTCAAACACTGTGCTAAACAGTGTATTCAGATGGTCATATTGTTTGCAGAATGACAGCGAAGACGTCAAGTC
The DNA here is from genome assembly GCA_031763545.1 of Mopalia muscosa. Taxonomy (NCBI): domain Eukaryota; kingdom Metazoa; phylum Mollusca; class Polyplacophora; order Chitonida; family Mopaliidae; genus Mopalia; species Mopalia muscosa. The sequence goes on from JARFOD010046400.1 coordinate 5,836, forward strand.
GAGAGGTTTGGGGGAGCTGGTGGGAATACTGTCTTACCATCCTGGGTTATATGGTCGGCCTTGGAAACATATGGAGATTCCCGTATGTCTGTTATTCTAACGGTGGAGGTAAGCAAGAAAAAAAAGGAAAAAGATAACAGAAAAAAATAGAAAGACAAACAGACCGATTAAAACTCACATTTTTGTGAGCGTAGACTCGTAATACGATATTTGTTGATGTACTTGTGTCCAGCCAGAACAAAAATCAATAATTTAAGTATATGTAAATGCTGTAAGTAAGAAATATGCTGGACTATTTAGTGTAAACTCTATTTCTATTCAACAGGTGCTTTCTTGATACCGTTTCTATTATTCCTGTTGCTATGTGCTGTACCTATTATCTTCCTGGAGATGTCCTACACACAGTTCTGTAACCTGGGACCCGGCAGGGCCTGGAGAATCTGTCCTCTCTTCAAAGGTATGTCGCAGTTGGTTTTCAGTGCAATCCCATACATAACATTTAAATATACAAATCTACTGTCATGTCAGTTACGTGACGTCGATGCTCCAGACTCAGGAAATGGATCCATAGCAATAAATAATTCAAATTTATGAGCCAATCTTATTTATTTTTTTCTTTAACCCCGTGAGATGTCCTTGGTGTACTACTCAAGTTGTCTAGCAATGATTTCCATTGAACCCTCTGAATTGAACCCTGCTGTCCCTTCCACCCCACCCTACGCACACAGATAAACCCTCACCCCCATAGGCCTAAGTCTTATTTCCATCACATCTGGCTGTAAGAGTGTCACAGAATGCCGAAATCGGGCTTGTAATACGACGTAGGCCTATATACAGATAAATAGTTTCCGACTAGCTATTGCTTGCTTTGGCACTCCGTGGTGAAAGATTTTGGTAACAACATCTGCGCGTGTCACTAACAGGGTTATGACCGCTTTATAACATAATGTGCATGTCAATGGTGTGATGTATGCATTTCATGAGCATTTGGGTTCTTTGGGCTAAAATAATTTAGTTTTGAAAGTCCATCAATTTTTTTCTGATTCAATTTAATGTGTTTTCTTTTCTCATTCATCTTTATTGCCATCAAACATGGCGACTACCAATTAATTCTCATTTTATACACTTCTTTCAAGTTATCCAAAAAGACAGGCAGCGGAAGTCGATCTACCTCCATCAATATTTATATTACCTCTAGCTATTGCACATAATTTTTGACATTTACTATGTTACACATTATTTTTGGATAGGTATCGGGATAGGAATGGCTCTTGCGATTGGCTTGGTGTCGATATATTATAACGTGATAATCGCCTGGGCTTTGTACTACTTGTTTATGTCACTGAGAGCTGTGTTACCATGGAGCACATGTGACAACGAATGGAACACCGACGCGTGCACATTACGCGTAGGCGTTGAGATGAACACAACCAACCAGAGTTCGTGGAATTCAACGGAAGGGTTCTTCAATGGTTCGCTTAAACCAAGAACGCCCACAGAGGAATTCTGGAAGTGAGTTACTGTTTATTCTTTAACTGATTTTTTGTAAGTGTCCCACAATTAGTTTGGATTGATTGAGGTATAAACAGCGAATCCGACTCGATGCACTATTCACCAACTCTTCCATTATTGATTGCTGCTTAGAGACAAATCAATCGAATTAACAGAAGTTATGATGGCGGACTTTTCCAAGTGAGAGATCAAAGATATCAGTTTTTGTGACTTGTTTTTCAGCCGACATGTCTTGGAGATAACTGATGGGATTGAACATCTGGGATCCATTCGATGGCAGCTTCTCATCTGTCACACTGTAACCTGGTTTGTGGTTTTCCTGTGCGTTCTGAAAGGAATCAAGACATTTGGAAAGGTGAACAGTTTCACATTCAATAATGCAATTTCCCGTAATTCCAGGTGACAACTGTTTTTTGAGGCACGGTTTCCTGATTCTCACATTATGATTGCTACAATGTTCAGCTAACATAAGGTAGATCTTGTCTTGTGATTAAAACATATTTTATTAAATTTGACAATTTTGTGTTGTTTAACATTTTGTTTTACAGATTTCTTACGTGACAGCCACAGCTCCTTACGTCTTCCTGCTAGTGTTGTTGATACGAGGGGCCATGCTGCCTGGCGCTTTGGACGGTCTTAAGTATTTCATCATACCTCGCTGGGAGAAACTTCTAAAAGTTGAGGTACAAGAGTAGGAGGTTTTTTGCTCCTGTTATTTTATCTCTGTTTACACGGATGAATCGAGGCTGCGGTTGATTTAAATCCCATTTTATATATCCCTTCTATTCAAACCTTCAAATAAAATTGTTGCTTGTTACAAACTGTATTATTACCCGTCTATCAGGCGACAAATGTGCGATTCATAAAGAAGCTTAACTCTAGTGTGAAACAAATTCCCTCTTTGGGTCATTTTACTGTGATGCCAGCATCAGTTACTTTATTATGTAAACACAGGGTTTTGATATCAATAACAGTGTAACACAAACACAAGATCATTATACACCAATCAATCAGTCAATTAATCAATGAATCAATGCATCATTCAACCAATCAATCGATTTACTAAATAACCACTCAATCAATCAATCAATCAATCAATCTGCTCATCAAGCCATTAATCAGACAAACACAGAAACTAGCGACTATTAAACAATCCTCTGGTATTTTAAAAAATATCCCTTCTTACTTGCACAAATATTATCCTCTTATTTAACATTCAGTTCTGGTATTAAGCGATATTTCTGACATTAAGTGATATATTCAATTTCTAATTAAACCATCCAATTCGAGTGATGGAATTTGTGTACCTAGTCGTGAGAGCATGTAACGCTGAAGAATGGAGTAGGACACAGTTGAAAGTTCCCAAAATAATTATTCAAAGTTCACAAATAAAGACGACGAATTTCTTCACGTTCATAAAATTAGTCAGGAACATAATCAGGGAAAGTTAGAGCATAAGTTGTAAAATTTTGACTTTTTTTTGTTGCCTTTCTGAAATCTTCGTTTCATAATCTTGATAGTGCAAAAAGTTTGACCAAAAAATTAAGTATTTCAGAATTCAGGGGTATTTGAACTCAACAGTAGACATGGAAAACAAATGTTTGTATACGGACTCCAACTGACAGTCATTAACAAAGGTGTGAACGAAATCTGTTATGCCGAGGTCACTCAAATTTCGGAATTAAAACTGCCATTTAATGAATGCAATAGATAAAACTCTATTTCGCCTTCTCATTCAATTATAAAAAAAGATGTTGTTTATTAAATGTATTAGAGTAATCTTAAAACAACCCGGAGTTCAATCATTTACATACCTTTAGGCTGTTATTTGCACTAAGTCTTTGAAATTTGGCGCAGACAATCGTGAAGCCATTATCTAAAAAAAACCCGTCCAAACCAGTTAGGCAAGTTTAGCTAGTGTTCAGCGGCCGATTGTTCGAAGCGCTATCTAATTTAATTCGTTATTAGATGACGTTACGTCATGTTGAAGGTCTAACTCTAACCCTGTATTAGCGATTAAATCTGGCGTTAGGGGCTAATCGTGTTTCGAGAAACTGAACCCTGGTGTCGGTTGCCCCAAGCGCTATTAAATTGAATCCGCTATTAGATGACGTCGCGCCATGTTGAAAGTCTATCTCTAACCGGGTATTAGTGATTTAAAGTAGTGTTAGGGGCTTATCATCTTTTGAGCAACTGGCCCCTGTAGGCCTATCTTAGATACTGGGTGAGAGAGTTGATGCAAGTCGGCGATCAATCTGGATATAAAAAATTATTTATACACAAGTCAAGGCCAAACTAATCGATAAAAAATATCACATATATAGTGTTATGCAGCATTTAAAAAACCCAGAGGAATATTCTAATTAAGCACCCAAAAATAATATTCATCACAGCATTCATTTAAAGTTTCAAAAGTCAAAATAAAGTTATTTTAAATAAAAGTCAAGTTTTAGCTTACGAGGCCTTTTTAGTTTGACAGTAAATGATCATAATTAAAGTCTCATGAACCTTTCACAATGTATAGCTTTTGCAAGATTCTTTTATTCCTGTAGGTATGGACAGCGGCTGCCCTTCAGATTTTCTTCTCCGTGGGTTGTGGCGCAGGCGGAATGGTCACGCTGTCTAGTTACAATAACTTCAACAACAACATCCTCAGGTGAGATTCAAAGCGATACTCCGGGCTGCAATAAAATGAACATTGGTAAAACGAGCTTCATTTCTTGTGTTCAATTGTGCTCTT
>JARFOD010046411.1:0-10087 GCA_031763545.1 Mopalia muscosa
ACCTTAAAGCTATCAATAGCTAAAAGGCAAGAGAGCGAATCACTGCAGATTACGGCTTTCTGAAGATGGTGCTTGGATATTAGGTCTAGAGCCAGTTCATTCCACCAAGGAGGGAAATTTTCCTCAGCAGAACTTAAAATTGCCCCTCAGTCACCAGAAGCAACCTATGGCCAATAGGTTGCTTCTTTTCTCGCCTCTTACGATTGACTGAGGAAGCCGGTGGAGTATTCTCCAGGGCCTGCTGGTGTTAAACGGCCCACCCGCTCCCCGACGAGGGCCCGTTTTGGAAAAACCCGCAGCCATGATATGAGTAACTAAACAATACTCTCTGACCACCGAACTCAATATAAAACCAAAAGTAAACCATCAGAAAGATATATCCCTCTGACATAGGGTCCCTTACTCTTTTAGATTGGTTCTGAATCCTGGATTGCGGTACATGTTTAAATAGTTAAATCTGGGACGAATAGCCAACGAAAATACTAAACAAATTTATAATACTTTCTAAATATTCATTATAATAATATAATGCGTCTTTACAACAAAAAAAAAAAACACAAAAAAAAATGAACACCGAGCAAAATCAAAGTAAGCCTCACCATACAGATCTTACGGAGCCGGATGTCACCAGTTAAAATTGAACAACTCGTGAGTATATTTGCGACCAAATCCGTTGAAGTAAACTGTAGTCTAAGGATATGCGAAACCTGCATAACTATATAACTGATTTCCTTACAGGTAACCGGCTGAGGGTCCTCTGCTGAAACCTATATTCACCAGCAGCGACCGGTGAAGTCTTGACCGATAAATTTTAATTCAAATTTAGTTTGCTTAACGCATGCAAACGGGTACTGACCGTCACTTGTAACTTGCCTTTTATACAGAGCAAGGGAGATTTCCACTATGTCAAGCAATTGCGTATTTAACTTAAAAACAAAAAAAAAAAACGTTTTTCTTTCTATCGAAATAACTGCCGTAACGTTAGACAAGCCTAATCGAAGTCTGTTGGATTCTCTTTTATGCGCATGAATAGTCTCCATTAATTCACCTCTTTTTCGCGGTACTAAATAACATCTCCAATGTTTAAATAAACGCCCACTGTTTATTATATGCTTTATAAACATGGCAGTCATTTCCGTCTCAGCGTGGTTTCCTGTATTGTTCCATTATTATTCTTAAAGGTTGCTGAGTTTCTCCCACGTTTGTTGCTTTGTAGGATTTTTTACTTTCTAAATGATGCCGTACAAAATACTGCGTAGGGTATTTTTGTTAGGTTTATCTTTTGGATGAAAAAAATTGTTACGTACAGTGTGTTTAGGTTGAAAACATGTTTTTACGTTACATTGACTGTAGGCCTACGTTATTGTAACTGCGTATATGGCATCAAACATATATTGGTTGACTGTTGCTTTTGCCACTTTTAGGCGACAGTTCTATACAGTCACCACGACTGCATGCGATACTGTCTACAAGATCCTTAAGCGGATCAGTGGCTACGTGTGTATCAGGAAAAAAAATTATCATGAATGATTTGAAATGATTATAGTTTACCGTTTTAAGCACAATATTTATAATTTGTAGATCAAAAATGCAACCGTAAATATATTTAACTTTGGATATCATCTGTACTTGGTTAAGAAATCACAAGTCCATGTTTGTTAATGAGAAATCAATTCATATTATTTTTTATTTCCAACGAACGTTGAACTAATTTTCTATATATTAATTCAATTTAAACATAGGAGTAAAATCAATCAACTTTCATTGCAGGGCAAGCCGTCCCAATGCACCCCTGCCCTGGGACAGACGTCAGGTTAGACTGGGACTATAACTGCCTGCAACGAAGTACTTCTTTTTCTTAACACAACCGATAAAACCTCAATTTGAAAATACTTGTACAAAGCGCATGCTGCTAGAAATATTAAAAAAAAATTAATATTAGAAAATTAGGAAAACTTTAAACCTTAAAGCAGTATTTCAAATAAAACAATTGAAGGTAATTTATTCTCTGTCGGAAAGTTGCTCATTTTAAACAAAACAGGTCTGCTGTTTCAAACAAAATGTAAACCTGGCTCAGGTCAGCATCGAATGCCAACTCATCTCATCCCAGGAATGAAGGAAGGCTATTGGATCTTCCAAATCCAAATCAACATGGGCTATATCCTCATTCCCTGGGAAATTGTCTGCTGCATCTTTGATGTGTTTGTTTGATTGGGGTTTAACGCCGTACTTAAGGTATTTCAGTTATATGGCGACAGATTGTCCACTTTACAATGCTACTTAGTTACGGTAAAGAATCGAGAGGAAATAAATTTTGAAAGAAGCGTTACTGGATTTGCTGCATCTTTGAGGGCTACCGCACTGCTTATTGGGTTTCAAGCATGTCCTGGCCATCGTGCTCTTTCAGAATGTTCCCAACACAATGTTTTGTCTCTTTCTTGGAACTGGATTTATTTAAAATAGAATCCGCAAAACGCATTGGAGTTTAAATCTACCATATCACTTGTCCTTCTTTCTTGTTTGTTATAGCACATATCTGATTTCTTTGGTCTTTAATTTGAAACGGAATCCGTTATTGAACATCGCTGGACAACAAAACTATTGATTCAAGTAAAGATAAAAGTCCCACCGTCATTGCGTGTTATATCAATAACACAAGCTGTTAGAATAGGAGAAAGGTACCAGAACATCTTTATGTGCATTTGTATTCAATATATCAACACATGGACAGCAATTTGAAATCTCTCACGCTTGAATACAAGTTTACGCCAACGAATGAGCTGTGTTTCAAACGCAGTTAAGCTAATACTAACCTTTACTTCATTCGATTTGAACAACTTCCAGGTTTCTAACATACTGTCCATAAGAAGCCTTGTTTTACACTACTTTATTTCCTCTTATCAGGAGACAAACCCAACAAGTGATGGCTCAAATCAATCCACTAAATGGAGCCGCCACAATTAAAACATGCATTTATGAACAATTTGCGGGCGTTCTACTAGTATTAATTATTTTAACTGCACAACGCAATATCACGTCGACAACCTTTTTCAAACCAAGATAGACACATACGATATATTAAAAACCATAAGAGACTGCATATATATAGGCTTATATCATTCGTTTGCTGATATATCGTTTTTGTCAAACAACAGATGCCGCAAACGCTTTTATTGTGCACTATTAAAGCGAAGCGTTCTTACAACTGTGAAAGACTGGTTGAATGAGATTAGTTTAATCCATACTGTCAGACAGCTAATGTCTCAAAAAGAAAATATTTATATAAATATATATATTACAAGGAAAATACTTTGGCTGAGTGTGCATGTTTCCTATTTATTGGATTTCCACTTCCAAATTTTAAGTACTTTGAAATGAAAACTTATTTTTGATTCTTAATGTGCTCAATTGCAACACAAGAAATTATATATGGACATAGTTAAGAATATCCGCGTGAGAGTAATTAGAAACACATTGGCAGGATTGACGCGTCAATGAAAACACATTTATTCTTTTTCATAAAAAATTATCTGATTTCATGGATTAATGAAACCCTCGTTTACAACTCCCCCTGATATCTGTTGTTTGTTTTGTTTGATTGGTGTTTTATGTCGTACTCAAGGGTATTTCACTTATATGACGACGGAGAGAAAAAATAAAACGTACAAACAGATCAGCTTACTGTTTCCCTTTAGCTCTGAGAACACCAGGCAACAGAAAGCGCCTCTTTTCTCGCCTCTTACGATCGACCGAGGAAGCCGAGGGAGTATTCTGCAGGACTGGCCAACCCGCTCCCCCACGGGGCGATATCTGTTGTAACAATACAACCCGAAATAACCACAAACTGAATCTTTAGGTAAAGTGTTAAATTATCATGTTCCACAGTCATACATAGACTATGTTCTTATGGGTTCTAATTAAGATAATAGGAGCAATAAAACAGAACTGAGATATACAGACACAAAAAAGCACTACAAACCTCGGTCCGATCAAAGCAGACGACCTATGTTAATACATTGAACCGTTGAGAGGCCACATTGTGATTGGTTAAGAGTAAGCTGGTAGGTCTATATTAATATACACCTGGTGAACTATTCCGAATGACGACGTGATTGCTTTAAATCCATTACCGATCTTATATTTTAGAGTTACAGATGGTTCATATGAATATAAATAGATTAGAAAAACGATACTCTTCAAGGATAATTGAAGATGCCGACCAGTGGAAAATTAGAGATAATCACACGAGTTTAAGAAATCTCTATCAACAGAATACAGATCAATATTATTGATTTCAAACTATAATCAAGACTGTAATAAAAAGCTGTGTATAAATTGAACATAGGGCTGTGTTGAGCAACATTTGTAGATAGAAAGATCAAAGAGATAATTATTCAACGAAAAACGCAGGGCTTAATTCAGCATTGGTATTGGAGAAATTGCGACAACGGATATAATGTAATGGGATTCTACTTCAGCTCAACTGATGCCGATAATTACAACCATCTATTTACGTTCACTTTGATAAAATTTTCAAGAGTTTGCGTAAGGTTGCTGAATTAATCAAGATTTCTAAGTAAATGTTTTGTTAGAATTGTATGAAGGTGCGATTTGACTGTTACAAGTGATCTTATCTAAAAGATAACATTGGACGTCTTTTAATTTCAGTGGAAATTGAGGTGGTGTGGCACGATAAAGGCACACGTAGTCCACAAATAGTGTGTAAGCGGGACCACTCGATATATATTTGAAATATCATTCCAAGCGAATAGTGTAATATTGGCCCAAGTAACGGTGTGAAAAAAGATTATTTTACATTTTTATTTCTATGGTATAATTTGAAATTAGTATGATAATCAGTTTCTCCGATTGGAGCTGACAATATGTGATGGCACATAAATGCTAAAAATCTTATTAAATTCATTTTGTGGTATCTGTAAAATAAATTGCAATGGAGCTTGACAGTCATATACCAGCACCCTTGGCTACAGTTCTTCGGCTGGGTAATATAAAGCTGTTTTGTAGCATCGTCTGGATTAACTGATTGGTATTTTGCGATGAAATCTGGGGTATTGCAACTATACTAAGCTATGAAAACATTGTTTAGTAAATAATATTTGATATTTGCCATTTAAAAATAATTTCCACAAATTTATTTTTTATTGTTTGTTTTGTTAAAATTAACTCAAAATGACATGCGTCAACAGTTTAAAATGAAGCAGGTTTTAACAATTTATTTAAAATAAAAAAAGGTTTATTCAGTATATTTCATTTAAAAAAAAAAAAAAAAAAAAAAAAAAACCCAACAAAACAATAGCTTATCAGTGCTGTATTAAGTGACTAACTGTACACATACTAGTATTTTGTGGTGATGTTCATGAGTATTTTTGATTATTGATTAATCGTTAAAAGTTGTATTGAACAAAATTCATATGTTACTGTAAACTCTGACAATACTCAAACTTTCTCTATTAGTATTAGGTTTTACCACCATTGCATCAATTTCAGATCCTTTAAGTTTCCAGTTTAAAGGAGAAGGCACGCGATTTTATAGTTGGTTTTGGTCGTTTTAAACGATTTTAGTAAGATAACAGCCTTCAAAGTTTCGGAAACGGAAGTGAAGCGCGTGGTGAAAGTGACACAATTACAACACCATTTCATATGCTATGGCTAGGATAGACCTATCATATCCGAGTCAAGTTCTACTCTGAAATTTTGAGAAATTTGGAATGAATTTAGCATAGTGATTAAACAATCCAAGAACACAATGAAGTTCTTTCTTATTTTCAGGCGGAAGTAATTTTGCAATAGCTTCAGTATTCTCAGATGTCATTTGGATACCATCACGGGACACGGTGAATCCCAACAATTCTATGGAAGTTTTCTTAAAGTCACATTTTTCTGTATGTAGAGCTAGACCATTCTTCTGAAGACGATTCAACACGTGACGGGGGTTCGAATCGTGTTCTTCTTCGGATGTACCTGTGTTGGAATCGAATAGCCTTTCCTAGTCCAGAAAACACAGAAGGGTATTCGTCTTTTAACATCTCGAATGAAGATATCCTGTTAACACTAATTGGTTCCGAATTGTAGAGGGGAGTAGTATTAGACATTGATTGAATGGTTATTTACAGATCACAAATAGGATCTAATCCAACCAAAGACTCTCCTTTATCAACGACATAGAAATGAGCCACCGTGGACCGGTTTTGAAACCTTACAGTACAATTGAAAATTCCTTGCACTGCTACAGGAGTTTTATCCGAAGTACGTAAATTGTTTGCAGAGGGTGAAAGTTGACCATCGGGAACATTAGAACGAAATGTATTGTAATTCAAAATCGAAACTGGAGAGCCAGTGTCAACCTGGAGTGTAGTATTTCCGATTTGTAGGCCACAAGTGGGACATTTTGAACCTTTAGACAGAGGTAGTGTTACATGAAGGACTGTAGTATCGTTCTCATGAAGATGTCGAATCTCGGCTTTCTTAGTTTTATTGATTTGTTGAGTTGACCTACATTGTGAAGGAAAATGACTTTTCTTGGAACATTTGCCACATACATGATCCAATGCTACATCGGTAACAAGCTAGTTTTCCGATCATAGGAAGTTTTTTGGTTTGTTTTACGATAAAATTTTGGTGTACCACTCTTATATTGAGGACTTATTTTGTTAATGTTTCCAAAAGGTTGATTAGCAGCGAACATACAATCAGCTTCCTTTAAAGCTCTCTCCACTTGACAAGGAATTATTTCAGCCTTTTCAAGGGACATTCAAGTAAAAGTCGTTCACGAATACGTGATTCACAAGTTCTTTCTATTAAGCTGTCTGTCTTGAGTATCTATGTTTGCTATTAAACACTTGAGAATGTCCTCCTACCTTGCAAAAATCACCCGGCAATGTTATTGTATTCGAGTATGTACCTCCCAGCAATAAATGAATTTCCGTTGTATTGTACTAACCTACGAAAGATGACAGAATAAAGGGGAGATAATAAAAGCTAACAGAGGCGGAATGAGGTGGTATACATTTTACAAGATAATATTATTGTTTATGTGTTTTTTTTCTATGAATAGATTGAAAGATAATAAAAGGGGGGGATTTGAGCATGTTAAACATACTAACACCAATCAAACAAACAAAATCATTGTTAATTATCCCCGGTGCCTTCTTTAAAAACAATTTATTCACACTTTGAAACGGAAAGATAATATTTATAATAAAAAAGAAAAATCAACAATTAGGCATCCATACCCTCGATAAATACAATATAGCGCATCATATAATATTAATGAATTAATTGGTATAGTAAAGACAATAATAACAAACCTGTTTGATTATAATGATTTTCAAGGAAATAATATATACTGTGTCCCCCCCAGCGAATTAGTCCTATTATTAATAGCTTTTACAATAGTAAACTGCAAAAGAAAGAAATAAAAATACAATTTGTAAGCGGTACATGCAAGGAGTATCAGTAGGCCTACAGGCTGTCCACTGAACCTCGACCACATGGAGTTTGGTTTACCAGGCCATTATTATTGTAATATATCCGTTGTCATGAAGCTGTCAAGGTGTTAGTAAAAGACAATTGTTCCAATACTGTGGGTTGGAAAAAGTGATGACAAGAATGCCATAATCATATGTTTTTTCGCATGAGTGAGGAAAACTAGTGCATTATTGTAACTGTATTAATGTCAACACATATAGTATGTGATGTGCCATTATGTGCATGTGTCATTAAATATAATAGTATCCAATATGTGCAGGGTTTTCTGTAACTGTTGATAATAAACTGGGGTTTGTCATGTGTTAGACATTTCCATGCAGGTCAAGACACCAGGTGTTAACATACTCATAAATTGTACGGTACCTAATCATACAGCACCAGATCTCCGTTATCCAGATCTTCTTGGAGAGTGTTACATGTGTACACAGTGTCCGGCTCATTGCTGTACACTACAACGGCCATCGTACGTAACTATTGTACCGTCCTCTTCAAAATGTTGACTAATTGTCCTGTTGATCCATGGAGAACACTCATGATTCATGTTAATGTGCACCTTCTGAATCAATTCCTTCGAATTTGCCACCAACTCCTGTAGCGTTAGCTTACGTATTGCAAATAATTTTGAGTCCGCTTTTTGCCCTAATATCGTTTTACGGAAATTGAGTTAAATTGTTATGGCTTCAAAAGATTCTTTTTTTAATCGGTATGTTTTCATCCTTTGGTCGACTTCTTCTACGGTGTGCCAAGGAATATGGTATATGATATTGTTGGTAAGTTGTGTGGATTGGCACAAGCGCCTTGATCTTTTGGCCTAACGGGCTTCCTGTTTTTTTCTAAGGTTTTCCATTCTGTACATCTAGAATCGTTTCTTGAAATTCTTTACCGTAGTTTTCTCATTGTGGTTGCGGCAATTATGTTAGCGTATTTCAATATGTGTTCGTCTCCAAGACTATCAAGCCAGTCTTGCAGTTTATTAAAATGGTACATTATTTTGCCTTCTATGGTGTAAGTAGTACTGGAAGGCTTTGTCCTTATAATGAAGTCTGATTGACCGAAGACTGATTCCGGCAACTTGTTGGTCGACAGTGCTGACGAGCTTTCGGGGAATTCATTATGTGTTTTACCACAATTGTTGCCACCATAAAGCTGGTCGGCTAGTAGCCTCTCGAAAAGGCAACACAAGTCTTCGAGTACGAGTGACAAAGTTGTCCTAGCCAAGTCGTCATTTTCTTGTGAGTTCATTAAAGACAGTACAACATTGGTCTTGGGGATGTCGATTCCGGGGACGATTGAAAGCTGCCTTCTGAGCAAAAGAACAGCATCGGCTGATTCTAAATTGTGAACAACTTCTTGGTAAATTTTGCCCATGTGAAGAACACTTTCGGCGGATTCTATTGTGTTCCAAAGAGGCGTTTTAATATATTTGCTAATGATACCCAGAACACGACAACATGCCATTACAATGGAAGATTTAAATCCATTTAGGACACTAATCAGCAAGCCATTGGGTGTGCCGTATCAGTTTGGCAGAAATTCTATTAAGACCACTCATTATTAATGTTAATGTGCGCCTGCTGAATGTTTACGCTAGACATTGCAAACAATTTTGAGTCCGCTTTTTGCCCTAATACCGTTTTACGGAAATTGAATTGAACTTGTATGGCTTCAAAAGATTATTTTTTTAATCGGTATGTTTTCATCCTTTGGTCGACTTCTTCTACCGTGTGCCAAAGATTATGGTATATGATATTGTTGGTAAGTTGTGTGGATTGGCACAAGCGCCTTGATATTTTGGCCTCACGGGCTTCCTGTTTTTTCTAAGGTTTTCCATTTTTGCATTCTGTACACATAAAATCATTTCTTTAAATTTTTTTACCGTAGTTTTCTCATTGTGGTGGCGGCAATTATGTTAGTGTATTTGTAATCGTCTCCAAAACTATCAAGCCAGTCTTGCACTTTATTAAAAGGATACATTATTTTGCCTTCTATGGTGTAAGTAGTACTGGAAGGCTTTGTCCTTTTTAATGAAGTCTAATTGACCGAAGACTGACAGTGCCGGCGAGCTTTCGGGGAATTCATCAAGTGTTTTACCACAATTGTTGCGACGATAAAGCTGGTAGGCTAGCCTCTCGAAAGGGCAACACAAGTCTTCTAGTACGAGTGACAACGTTGTCGTGGCCAAGTTGTCATTTTCTTGTGAGTTGATTAAAGACAGTACAACATCACTTTCTCTTTAAAAATAACTTATCGAGTAAGTTGTTTCCGTAGAAGCGCGGGTGTAACAGAACACAAAATCAAATAAGAAATGTTTGCTTATTGAAAACATTTTATTTCACAGTATCTTATATTGAGTAAGATTGAAAAAGTTAAATATATATTATTTTCTTTATTCTTTGCTATATTCAAATAGGAATTAAAAAAACACGCCATTTGCAATAGCCATCATGGGATAGTATAAGCCCCATGGGGTTTCAGTTCCCGCTTAAGATTGTATTCTGTATTCCCCCGTGGGGGAGCGGGTGGGCCGTTTAACACCAGCAGGCCCTGTAGAATAATACTCCCCCGGCTTCCTCAGTCA
>JARFOD010046433.1:0-10086 GCA_031763545.1 Mopalia muscosa
AACGCGCAATCGGCACTAGATTGGGTGATAGTCAGCAGAACGTACAATCGGCACTAGATTGGGTGATAGTCAGCAGAGCGCACAATCGGCACTAGAGTGGGTGAAAGTCTGCAGAAAACGCAATCGGCACTAGAGTGGGTGATAGTCAGCAGAACGCACAATCGGCACTAGAGTGGGTGATAGTCAGCAAAACGCGCAATCGGCACTAGATTGGGTGATAGTCAGCAGAACGTACAATCGGCACTAGATTGGGTGATAGTCAGCAGAACGCACAATCGGCACTAGAGTGGGTGATAGTCAGCAGAACGCGCAATCGGCACTAGATTGGGTGATAGTCAGCAGAACGCACAATCGGCACTAGAGTTGGTGACAGTCTGCAGAACGCACAATCGGCACCGGGATTAGTTCCAGTCCTTTCAGTGTGTAAAATAACTTCACGGGGTCTTAATAATGTGATGTTGATTTGATTCATGTTCTCTTTGGAAATGTATACTTATATGGTCGCTGTTATTCAAACTCGATAATAAAACTCAAATTATATTGGCTTGAAAAATTCGTCATGAGAGTCGAGGGGAAAATCGTGGGCTTATAGTCTTTCAGTTGAAAGCGGACCAATAGAATGGCAATATATACATTCAAGGATAACTATGGTTATGTTATGATAAGTGGAATAATAATTCAAATTTAAAACGGGATAGAAAATATAGATTAAACGAATACGGAATATTTACATTTGATTTAAATCAAGTCCTCGGTTCGGAGAAAGCGGCGGTGGGACATACATACAGACATAACACTTTTGCTTTATGCTTTTTTAAATCTCTACTAATGTAAAAAAAATTAAATAGATAAACACAATATAGTAAGAAAAGTGTAAGGTGTGAGCTTTGTTTCGAGCCATGCATCGTTGTCCAACATCGTTCTAATCTCATCGCTCACTTTATGTCTCAAAGCCCAGTAACTATTCCAAGTGGAACTTTAACTGTCCCTTGGTCCTGTACACATTTACTGAATATTTTGTGAATATTGTCAGGGTTGTTATGTCTTGTCCAATAAGACGCTGTCAGCGTTTTCAAAGAAATCTGCTTGGGTGTGAATCAGAGCAAAGAGACTTGTTTATGGCTGTAAGTGACTGTGTCCTTGAGCATACACCGTCTCTCACACAGTGTCCTAGATATTGAAGAGCATTCCCTAGCAAACAGTTTACATATCATTTAAACTATTCGTGTTGTGGAATCACCCGTTAAAACTTTATCGAGGTCAAGTAGTTTAATCAGTAGCAATACTGCATGTTATCACCAGGTAAGCCAACTAAAGAATCCTATAGCGATCACTGATATGGATATACCTGTTTCATTATACAAGTATGTTCATTCGTATGGATTCACTGCTTGGTCATATATGGCTTATTATTTTAATTGTATTTTGGAATATTTTATCGAATGAATATTTGCAATATTACATATTTATTACATATTTTCTATACACGTTCACGCAAGGCAATATCCTTATCTCAAAACCCCTGCAGGTTACCCACACAACTCATGGGAGTTTATCTAGCACTTGAAATGAGTCATCGTTTGTATAAATCGACATCACTGTGCTAGAGTGATTAAGGATTAGAAATATATCATATATGAATGTTATCAGTGATGTTCCTATTTTATCTATACAAAGACTTTTATATACGCGAGCTAGATTACAGACACTTTGTGGTATAATTTTGCTAAAGCACATTACAGCCATATAAAGTTTTAGTTATGTTTTCCAAAATTAAAAAAAGTTAGTAAAATTTAGATATATTGACTAATAACTATACAGTTTCAAATAAAGCGCACAAGGTAACTTTATGGTTACAGTATCCCCAATGTTATGTACAACTTTGTTCTTGCACTTTAAGGAGTATTTATCTAACCAGCATAGTATCGTAAATGGTTAACTATAACCATAACTGACTCAGCAATGTTTATATCAAAAGGCTAACATTACTATTTTTAGCCCACATGTAATCCTCAGGTCAGAATTCACTTTGCTTGAAATCACCATAGTTTAAGTACTACAGCATTCAGTGCTTCTCCAATTCTTTTTGGACTATAACCACATTTTGATGGAAAATATTATTTAAACGAAATATATAGAACAACGCAAAATTTAAATTCATTGAAAACATATCTGGAGAACGTTGGAGACGATGCATCGCTTGTCATTTATTTGACTTCTCAGTGGAAGTAGAATTTGTCTTGACAAAAAAAACTTATTTGTGTAGCTCAGATATTCTCTATCTTGTCGGTATAGCTTAATGACACGCACAATGGTGGGCCGAAATGAACAGCTATCAACAAAGCTATTCCCTACGATTTTTGTGCGGTGTTAAAGTCGGTGTATCGACAAGAACAATACCGCTGAAATAAAAAAAATAGTCATTAATTAGTTGGGAGATCCCATAAATCATGCAATGATTCCAGTCCTTCTTGTAGGAGGGCGGAACTAGAATCCACAAACTCATCGATAGATCCTTGGATGTAAGTGTTGCCCACATCTGATAGACTAAAGGGATGTGGTTTTTTCGGACATATCCATTCTGCCAATTCATCTTACACTGTAGGAAATATAGTTTATTATACCATGTAAAAGGCGGTAGCTGTCAACAATCTTTTAATGGTAAGATACTAAAGATAGTGACGGGCCATATTTTTTAAATGAAAGGAAAATTGCCGCTAAAATGGCCATTAAAATATCTGTTTGGTCACACAGAGGTCTAATTTGGACCATCTAATTGGTGGTAATTACGACCTTAACCTGTTTGGCTGCACATCCTTTTCAGTTATGCGAGTATGGTTGCTCTGATCTTGTTTGCTAATTATTTATGGACAGAATATTACAGAAGGAATAAGCAATAATTTCAAAAGGAATCCTTCCGTTTAACGTCTCACCTGATATTAATTGTTGGGGTTGGAAGATCCGCCTTCATTTGTGCATTTCCTTGAATCGCCGCCAGTGGTCGTAGGAAGGTATATATCTGTAACCCTCGGGTTATTTTATGAAATCAAGAAACGATAAGGCGATACCATATTTGAGAATATTTAATGGTAATCTTTCAAGGAATAAAGGGGTCTTTTCAACCAGGAATATCGCTTTAAGTTATCTGAAATTTAGGCTGGTGAAGACGTCATATGAGTTACAGTTAGGGTAGAGAATCTATATACACAGTCATCCTGTTTAAAACCATTTGGATCAGTACCCTGTCATCCGACTACGGAGACATTAAAAGTGTTAGAAGTATTTTTCGCATGGAGGCCTATATATTTATTGGCCAAATGTAACGGCAAATTAGGAGTTGTACTATGGGCAAAAGGTTTCGTTCCAACTGTGCTGCCATTTGTCCAACATGAAGCTATTGAAAGGTGTTGCCCCCGCAAAAGCCTAGTGGCTACTACCAACCAGGGTAGTGTAGAAGTTTTAGATATAACTGTGTACCAGGGCCTCGAATAAGATACAAGAGGAATTTGGGATTTAAGGTATTATTTAAGGTCACGGATGCACGTTACCTTGTCCATGCTAAGTCCTTTCATCCTCCACACACTTCCAAGAGAACAATTCCATCCCAAATAATAAGCTTTCACAGGAATTGTAGCACTCACGTTTAACTCGACTTGTTTTGTTATCTTTAATGCCCTGGTTCCAAGAGGATTTACTTGGCGACTTCTATCAATTAAATGCGAAACCTTCTGACAACTATATAGAATCAGCTCCCAAACGAAATCATCACAATAGCCCAGTAATATTATTAGACAGGTCTTAAATATATATAAACTCGGTGTAAACTAGACACTAACATATCAAATAAGACCTCCTTTGTCGGCCAACAAACAAGAAAAACATTAATTATTCTCTTTTAAGAAGAGCCCAAACAGAAACTTTCAGAAAGAGGGGCTTACTCGATTTAAACTGCAAACACTGTGTCCGCTGGGTTTACTTAAGGACCAGGTTAAGTGTCTATGAAAGACATATTTCCTTTTGTATTCCAAAATGACCGACCTAGCACCCTGTTTATACAGACATATCACTACCTTGAAACCAAAATGTCTACTGATCTCTAACAAAAATACATAATAGCATGTACATAGTCATAGCCTTCTCTCGAGATGTATGGAGGTTACCCATAACAACTCGAAACTAAGATCTATCTACTAGCTTGTTTCTGGGAGTTAATCGAACACGTGCTCTTCAGCAGTGGTGATATGGCCCGCGTATTAACCCTGCTAAAGGGCACAATGACTTTATAAAGAAATGAAACGGGAAGCGTCAATATAATAAATACTAGCACTGGAGATAACATATTAGATTCTAGACACGACTGTTAGCTTTTTTAGCTTACAATATGTGGTGTCTACACATTAAGAGTTACCCGCCTTATGCGGTACGCACTCCAGTTGGAGGGATGTATGCGTGCTTCGGTACAATGATGTTTGAAATGATGTGTCTCCTAGAATAAAACCCTTATGAACCAAGCCAGTGTTCTTATTCATCTGTTCTTGCGACACAACAAAGTGGCGACGAGGATGCGTGAATAACCCATACAACATACAAGATGAGTATACAATCTCCACCACCCTTTCTTCCTTCTCCCGGCGAACCTACTTACAGCTGGCAAGACTGGCGAAAAATTTTCGAAAATTACATCGTTGCATCCGGGGCCTCCGAGTATTCTGACGCTCGGAGGAAAGCACTTCTCCTGAACTGCCTGGGTCCTGAGGGACAAATAATATTTTACTCGCTATCCACCGTTGATGAGACATATAGCTCTGCCCTACATACATTGCAAAAACACTTTTCCCCTGCTGTGAATATTACTGCTGAGCGCCAACGATTCAGAACACGAAAACAATTACCCAGTGAATCAATAGATCAGTTCGTGTGTGCCCTTCGTAAGTTAATTTCACGGTGTGATTATGGGCCAATATTCTCTCTAGAAATGATCAAGGATACACTCATTGAAAATACATACGAGGGTCGTATCAGAGAAAGACTTTTTGTTAGAAAGTGATTTGACCCTAGATAAAGCCATCACTCTAGCGAAACAGATGGAAACAGCTCTCAAAGACTCCAGGTCTATAGCCGGTGCAGGTGCTTCAAATAAACAACTGCAAAGTGCTCCAAAACCTCCTATTGTATGTTTTCGCTGTGGAAGCCCAAACCATGAAGCAAATTATCCACAGTGCACTGCTAAACGTCATACTTATAGCAAATGCTCAAAGGTGGGACATTATCCATCAAAATGTCGTTCGTCTACCGGTAAATCAAGTAACCGCCCAGATCATACTTTAGATGAAGAAACGGACTTTACAGTCTTACATGTAACCGGACCTCTACATCCTGGAATGAAGAAAAATTAACTTGCAACCTTACAATTGGCTTTTCACTTCAAAATGTTCAAGTTGATACAGGTTTTCCAGTTTCCATTCTTAACTATACTACATACAAAAACATAAACCCCACAGCCAATCTTACGTCACCAACATCTCATTTACGTACCAACGATAAGACTCCTATAAATGTGAAAGGTATTCTTACAACCAACATATCTTTCAAAGATCGGTCAACCACAGCAAAATTTTGGCATGGATATTATTATAGCCTTAAAGATGACAATATGCCCAGTGTCAACTACTTGACCTATGGATGACTTTAAGGACGATATACATTCTATAGTCAATCGTATCTCAACATTTGCTACGGTGAAAACCGAATATCCATCAGTATTCCAGGGGATCAGCAAAGTAACCAAATCCAAACATCGATCAATCTTAAAAAATAATGTCACCCCGTAGCTCATAAACCACGCCCAGTACCATTTGCCATGGTGAATGAAGTACGAGATAAACTCGAAAAGCTTCTTGTGGAGGGAATCATCGAAAAAAGTTGACCACGCAGAGTGGACAAGTCCACTAGTGATAAATAGGCAGAAAAACGGGAAAATCATAATATGTACTGACCTAAGATCAGTAAACAAAAGCATTGTGCCAGTAAAAAACCCGCTTCCTAACATTGAAACTTTATTTTCATCTATTCTGATCAGTAAACAAAAGCATTGTGCCAGTAAAAAAACCCGCTTCCTAACATTGACACTTTATTTTCATCTATTCCAATACCAGCGTATATTACCAAGGTGGACATGAATTCAGCTTACCACCAATTTCCCCCACACCCTGATACAATGAAGCTGTGTTATTTCACAACTCCATTCGGTCTATTTCGATACACTCGTGGACCATACTGGCTAGTTGATCTTCCTGGTTCTTTCCCAAAAATGATGGACAGAATTCTGTCTGGTTGTCAATGGACATATTGGTTTATTGATGAAACTATTGTTATTGGTACTACAGAATCTCAACATGATACAAACCTAAGAAATGTTCTCAGCCAATTACAGGAACGTGGGCTAACTCTACATACAGAAAAGTGTTCATTAAAACAGCCTTCCATAGAATGGCTCGGTTTTACAATTTCAAAACAAGGAATTCAAATGACATCTGAAAATATTGATGCTATAACCAAACTACTACCTCATGAAAACGTGAAAGACATTCAACGCATGTTAGGACATTTCAATCACTACGCCAGATTTTTGTTCCCAATTTTGCTAATCGTTCAAAGCCACTCCGTAAGTTAGAAAAACAACTCTTGGATGTGAAGAGAGGAACAAAATTGCGCTTTTCAGGACTTGAAAACTTGCCTCACAAATTCACCTGGACGGCGTTATTTCAACCAAACTTCCCAATTATCGTAACATGTGACGCCTCTGATTATGCACTCGGAGCCGAACTTTCTGAACTTCAAGAAAATGGTGAAATACGTCCTGTTGCCTTTGTTTCAAAAATGCTAAGTGATTGTGAAATACGATACAGCACAGGTGAAAAAGAAGCTTTAGCTTGTGTGTGGGCACTGAAAAAGTGGGATCGCTATCTACGAGGAAACCATTTTAAACTGCTTACAGATCACCAAGCCTTAGTAACTCTCCTACAGTCATATGACGTTTCAGGCAAAAAACCTGCTAGGATAACCCGGTGGGCTGCTTCATTACTTGATTACCACATTACAATGGAATATAAGAAAGGAACTTCAAACATTGTTGCAGATGCCTTATCAACAATGCGTTCTCAGCATTCTGCCGGAAACTTGATTGAAACACTCGATTCTCTACAGATCGACGATACTGTTCTCGCTTTTGAACTATGCTCTTCTTCAAATACTTCTCCTCAACTGCTTTGTACGGAAACCCAGAAGGACAATACTCCTAAACTTGTGAACCAATACTTGGAGAATGGCTGGCCGCAAAAGTCTGACTTAAGGGCTCAATTTCTTCCATCTTTTACATCCGCGATGAACTCTTTATTTTTGGTGAACATTGTATTGGTCGCGGAAATCAGGCTGTGACGTGCTCAACCTTGCACACGACGGCCACATGGGTATAGTAAAAACAAAACAACGCCTTCGTAATTGTGCTTACTGGCCGGGTACTGATAAAGATGTAGAACAATTTGTTTCTCAGTGTAATTCATGTTCACCTAGATATAAATCTGTTAAACATACTACTGCTCCTTTAAAACCCATACAACCTTCTAACGGGCCCTGGGAAGATATTGCTATTGAAATTCAAGGACCATTTACTTCTGCACCATATTGCATGACATATCTCATTAATTTGATAGATTATTACACTAAATGGCCAGAATCATGTATGACCGACAACTTGACACCCTCAAAATTATCTCTTTTCTCAACTCTAGATTTGAAATCTGGGGAATTTCTAAATCTATAACTACGGATAATGGACCTCAATTTGCCAGCCATGAAGATATTTCCTTCCGTGCCAACAATGGGATTCATGACATACATACTCCTAAGAATCACCCCATAGCTAACGGTGCTATTGAACACCTGAATGGTACAATTAAGAATTTGTTACAAACCAATGTAAAAGATGAAAAAACATGGGAAAAATCCCTAAAAGATATCTTATATGTAATACGATCTACACCGCACGCTTCAACATCGTGCTCGCCTTTCTTCCTTATGACAGGGAGAGACGAGAACAAAATTAAGTATGCTTAAACCTGAACTGTCAAATGCAGTTCAGCACCCAATTGTGAATACAAAATTAGAGAGAACATCCAATGACATGAAATCATCATATTATAAAAGTCATAACGTTTCGGAACACAACTTCAAAGCAAATGATGCTGTAAGAATTCGCTTGGTGTCGAAGCATGGTAAACATAAATTAAGTAGCAAATATTCAGACCCAATATTGATAACTAAAATATCTGGTGATATTGTTACAGTTGTACAGAAAACGATGGAACGTCAATCGTCTCGTTAAATGGTTGCATGCAGTCAAATATCCTACGGGAAGACGTTCTTTTCATCTGCACGGTTCAGAGAATGAAACAATTCCTTTAGTAGCCGACACAACTAATCCATCATTAAGAAGATCGCAAAGAACGACTAAGCAACCAAGCCATCTCGCTGACTTCGATAAGCAAGATAAATTTAATCATAGTTGAAGGTTGAATGTAACTAACAAAACCGGTTCTGGTAAAAATGTTCACAACTTAACATTGTATAATTTTTTTATTTTTTCCACTTCTGTTTTCATTTGTGATTGTCTCTTAATCTTTGTAGCTTGGGGAGTCTACACATTAAAAGTTACCCCCTTATGCGGTACGCTCTCTAGTGGGAGGATGCATGCGTGCTTCGGTACAATGATGTCTGAAATGATATATCTCCTAGAATAAAACCCTTATGAACGAAGCCAGAGTTGTAACTCATCTGTTCCTGCGACATAACAGACACCTCTAGGAAATCAGCTTCAGCAGCAAGCTTGCTACGAGACTGGATGTCGGCGACTGATCGGAAGGGATCCACGGTATTTGATATCTCACTATTCATGGACGACTATCGGACAATTATCTCCCCATGTGCCGCAAACCTGCGACAGAAAACCGCCGAGATACAGACATAAGATTGAAGGTAAAAGTAAAAAAATATATTGAGGCATCAAGCTGGTGATTGTTACGACAGCGTACAGGGGCCACGTTGTGAAACAATATCTTTCAGAATATCTCCTAGTTAGGAAATAATTAGTTCTAATTACGAGATATCATCTCCTAATTAGGACTCATATTCTCATAATAAGGAATAATTATATCCTAATACTTGCTTATTATCTCCTAATAATGATTTACTGTATCTTAACTATGACTATTTATCTCCTAATCTTACATAAGTTTTGTCACAACGTGGCCCCTCTTCGTTGCCGTAGTTTGTTGCCTACGCCCTGTTATCAAACTTCATAATTTTTCACCAAAGCACTTGGGACAAATTCCTGACACGTGTGAGTTGCGTGATACAGCTGTGAGCTGATTTTGACAGAATCTACAATAGACTAGTCTGCTGAAAAGCAGTCGCCGACAAAAATCTCTTGCAATAAGCCGCCGACAGACAATCGCACGTCTCGCTAGATCAGCTGCTGTAGCCATTTCAGTTGTAATTTGAGAAATGGTCGTCACCCGATTTCTATGATATTTTGTCTGCAACATAGATTTTGATAACGGTAAATACATAGTACCAGATGGCTGTGAACCAACAAAGGGGCATGTGAATAGGGTAAGAAAAAAGGCGAGAGAACTTTGATAGCTGGCTGCTAGAGAAAGTCATTTTGGATTATATGCAAATGGTAAAAGATAAGAGCAGGTAAGGAGCTGTAGGACGTTTTTTGTAACGTTGTTAACGTTGTTCTGCAGGTTATAAAGACAACCTTGCCAACAAACGTTAACTTCACATGAAGTCTTCAATCGGATCAATTTATCAATAGCCATCGTAGTACAAGAGCCTCAGAAGTGATAATAGTCCAAGATGACATAATAATTATTTAACTACTATTTATCCACACAGCGCAAGGAAAACAAATCTACTCGGCAAAACGAGTTTAAGTGCAGTCATGGAAGGGACATCCCCAACGTGCCTTAAAATGCGAGTGCATCTCTAGTGGGGGGGGGGGGGGGGGGGGGGGGGGGGGGGGGG
>JARFOD010046454.1:0-10086 GCA_031763545.1 Mopalia muscosa
CAGTACAACCCCCCCCCCCCGCCCCCCCCCCAAAAAAAAAAAAAACCCAACTGCAATGAAGAACCAAGGTGGTAACATAGAACTAACATTCAAGATTAACAAAGCTGAATGTAACGTCGTACTTTAAGCAGTTATGTCCCCTGAAGGTTACAGTACTTACAAGCCGCAGTTGTCTCCCCTGAAGGTAACTTGGGCTTCAATAGGGTCTGTACACGCTCCAGTGAGCCATTATTGGGAGCCGGTTTTATATCCAGTACATAACACATTATTGTATACACATCAACATTCAAAAAGCTTTTAATAGCTACATTGTTAAAGGCTGGGCCGTGCGCCATAAATATAGGATGCATATCCGTAAAGGTGTTACGGTATCCATGATTAGCAACTGAAACAAACGAAAACCAGATTAGAAAAAATACTTTTATAAGAAACAAGAATTTGGAAAAACGCAAATATTGGATGATAATGAGATTACAAGTAACAAGAGATAAGCTGATAGCAGTGATAATAAGATAAAACACTATTGACCGATTATCAACAACTGAAAGAGGATTAACCGACACTAACCAGTAGTAAGCTGGGTAGAAAATATCGAAGGTTTAAAACCATTGGCCTACCCGTCTATGTCCAAAGATTACATTTTGAGAAAAACGAGCCAAATATTTCTATCTTGGCGATGAAATCATTACATCAAGCATTAAAGTCATTTTATTTAGATTTTTGTTACAAAACTTTGTCAAAGTTAATGTTGGGATCTAGTGCTTATTGAGCCTATGGGCCGTGACATGCATGGACATTCAATATAGGTCACCAGTCTTAATGCCGCTGGCAACAAAAAGTGACAAGACATAGGAGACCTACAGGAAAAGAGCACTCAGATATACATTTTTTTAATGCCACAAACAAATCGCACCCCAATTGCATCTTAGCTCATACAGCATCTTGGAACAAGATACAGTTGCCACTTGTTCGGAACTTTGATATATATCTATGGAGCACTACAATGCCTTACCACGAATATACTTACCCGTGTTATCGGTCCTATTATTATGAGAAAGGCTATAATGTGGGTCAGCTAGTATCAATATTGGTGTCACCCTGCGATTATTCTTGTAGTGGAACTTTTCAGGTATTTCCTCTTTCCAATACACATTTAAATTTTTAGCTTTTTTAAAACCATCATACACTTCTTTCTCCTTTCCTGAAATCATAACGGTTGGAAAATTTATACCCTGCAAGTTATCGTAATAATTGTATACAAGTAGGCAACAAGTTTCTTCACATTCAAAGCCGAAAGGTCAATGGTCATTATCCAATGGCCAGAAGGGAGCGACCATTGAGCCAACAGCAGTACGTGCCGCCATACCATACAGTGCAACGCATAAGGCTTTCAACCATGAACCAAGCTTGTATTCTTTGCAACAGTATCTATCCAGCACGGACACCACCGTTGTTATGTAAATAAGCTAACAATTCAATAATTTTTTAATCTAAATTATGTCCAGAGTAATATTCCAAATTATTCTTGTGACCTTCTATAAATTTAGTTTGTATAAAATAAATGGCGTGGGATTTTGGGGACAACTGTACATACTGATAATATTGAAGAAGTTACCACCATTCTAATAAACAATCAGTCGTGATTTAAATAAGTAAAGTAAATGTGATGACCACATACCAAGTGTAAATGTCGAAATGAAATTATTCACATTTTCCCAGAAACCCCTTTTATGAAAATATTTTCTTTGAAATAAAAAGAAAGGTTAGATGTTCAACACGCGGCTGTAGTTCGGGGGTTAGCGTGTCGGCTCTCTGATCCTACTTCCATGGACTGCTGAGAGCATCGAGTCCGCTATCGATGCGTGAGTCACACGATGTGACTCCGACAATCGTGGGGAGGTTTTAACTAGGGTTCCTTCAGGTTTTACACCGTAATTAAGTAATTAAGAAACATTAAGAAATGGACAATCCGTCGTCATATAAGTGAAATACTCTCAAATACGATGTTGAATCCCAATCAAATAAACGAACAATCAACACGCAGGACTTTTTCCTGGGGTTACCTCCAGTTTTTTAAATCTTCACTGAAAACGATTTTTTTTTGTATGCTCGTGGGAAAATTCCCATTAATGCCTGGAAATTGTGCTTAACTATTGAGAGTTTAAGGGTCACTTGAACACTTACTGGTTAAGCCCTGTTAAGCTTATTCATTGACAAAGTGAACTTACCTTCAACAGGTAACACCATGGACATTGGATTTGATGTGTACATTGTGTAAAGCTCTGGCTTCACAAAATTATCCAGATTGATACGTTTGTCTTTGGGAGTTGTTGCCATTCCATGATC
Organism: Mopalia muscosa; assembly: GCA_031763545.1. Classification (NCBI taxonomy): domain Eukaryota; kingdom Metazoa; phylum Mollusca; class Polyplacophora; order Chitonida; family Mopaliidae; genus Mopalia; species Mopalia muscosa. The sequence goes on from JARFOD010046454.1 coordinate 2,347, forward strand.
ACTCGTAACTATAATATTCATGTCTTCCCACAAATCAGAGTCTTTAAGTTTTTTAAACAGATACCCTAACACAGAGTCTAGCTTAAGTATCATCTCTTTTAACTCTTTGCTGTCTGGACCGTGAAAATGGCCAGTATAGTCAGGTTCATTTATATATAGAAGACCCAAGTTTATTGGCTGATTCAACACAAACCAGGACACCAGCATGTTAACTCGTGTTATCAAATCCATGTCGTCATCATAGAGAATAAAACGGGACGGAACATAACCTTTCTGAGGAGCACCGCAACCAGGCCACATGACTGATCCAGATCTCCGCTTGATGTTGTCCGCTTTCTGGTTGGTGACCCAGATTGGTTCGGCACCAGTATCGTACCACTTTTGGTCCACATTTTGAGTGACATTTGCAGCACTGTAGCCTTCCTTGAATACTGGGTCATAAAACGAGTTTGCCATGATGCCATGACTTTCTTCATATAATCCGGTTACCAGGGTAACATGATTTGCCATCGTCTTGGTAACAAATGTGTTCTCCATCCCTTCCTTTGCCCAGGCTCCTTTCGTCCGCAGAAATGTAAAGTTAGGAACTTCTGCTTCTGTGAATTTTTCCAAATAATTCCATCTGAATCCATCCATAGATATAAGGACTAACTTCGGTATTTCGCTACTGGAGCGAGCAATTACTGATCTACAAGCTAGAAGAAACAGGCAGATCTTACCCACATACTGACCTACTTGTATAAACATATTTACAATCGGAAACAACCAATGAACAATTCTTGTTCCAGATTTTTTAAGAAGCTGCTGATCCTAAATGGAAGCTTCGGTTGTTGTTGTCTAGCGCCCTGTTTATATCTGGCACTGTGCTCGATCACTTCAGCATTCCCCTATAGCACGTTGAGAGGAAATAGGTCACACACCTATATTTTTTTTTCATCACTTCTTGACAAAAGTCCCAAAGTATAAAAATATATAAGACACACTCAGCCGACCTCATTCGGAATCAACACGAATGGATTGAGTAGTACATTTCTTATTCTTGTGTATCAACGTGTGTTCATGCAATGACCTATGTATACAAGACTTGACATCTAGACTTGGTTTTATTGGCTCACGTGTGTAAAGATGGACGCCATCTTGGTATAGTAATTTTCCGCCCAGTTTACAATGCAAACAACTTTTAAGCGACTTTCTCGATCTCCGAATAATCGTCTATAATTTATACAATATTAAATCAAGTTTAAAAAGAAAGGTTTTTCTGCGATAACCGTTACATCACTCGTGTTTTAAGAATGTATTTTATTATCTATTGGAGACTTGAATATTGGAAGAAAAAAAAGAATACACTAGAAGCCACTTCGTTGCACAGTTTTAGTATATTTTGTTCAAATTGAAATTCGCATTTAATTTCATTGTTAAACATTAAAAAAATTGGCTTAACCCCAAGATACTATATAAAAAAGTAACAAAAAAATAACAATATATTACTTTAGACATAATGGTCATGTTTTTTTTATAAATACATTCATTACTACACTTTAATTGCGAATGCATTTTTTGTTTTGAATGCATTTGTATTTCATCTGAATTTAAACCCACCGTTTTAGATTTAGGTGGAGTATAACTTTTTTTTTTTGCAACACCTATTATAAGTTACTATTCCAAGAGGCTGGACCAAAGCAAATTAAATCCTTGATTGGCGTTTCACGCTATTATTAATGTAAATGTCATTTATAAAGTGGAAAGCATGACAGAATAAGTATTTTGTGAAATTGATGAAAAGAAGGCAAAAATCAAAGACTTAGAAAAAAATTGAGAACTGGGAAAAGAAAAGTCCATCAGCAAAATCAGTCACCCATCGATCATGTTTCCGCATGTTTGTGTCTCGTCAGTACAGAGGAGTGATCTAGTGATTTAAGTGTAACCTAAATCACACGAAGACATCTATAGACATGTAATGAAACACATGGGCAAACATGCATAAGCTGACACAATTATAACATAGATGTTCATTAGTTAAACATAATGGACCGAATTCATAAATGTGTTTTAAGGCGCGTGCAGTTAAAACGCGCTTATCTTTTACACAAGGGATAAACACTATTATGCGCGGACAGCTAAATGACTGTCTAAGCGATAAGTCAGGAGCTTCGATGATCGTCCGTTTAGCTGTCTGCCGATTACTTGTGAACGAAGGCCTGTCGTCTCATTAAAAACCGTTAAGCATCCCTGCCACCAGGATTTACAATTGCTACATGGGAGCCATCGATAGCGCCCATAACGCCAGGGAAATGCGTGATCTCATAAAACCCCTGTGCAACTACTCGCCTTTCTTGCGGTGTGTCGGGCAATGAATAAACTGCCTTTTCCTGGCACAAATTGTGGCAGTGACACGATGAATAGCCCCGCCACACGACGCTTGTGACACTCCACACATGTCCCCAACATCCATCTGAAATGATGCTCTCACATAGAATCATAATGCAACTGTCAACTGGTGAAGAGGAGTTAGTGCATGATTCCTCCTGTTTGCGGGCAGCAGGTCATCTTCTAATAAATTCAGCAGCCAACAAAAAGATTCTTTGGAGAGCCTGTAACGTTTGGTGAATTTTGTATCATCGTATTTCTCTAAGGGGTTTATTCTATTCTCAAAAACCCTAACGGCATGCACATGAACACGGCGCATCTATACCTCTTCCCCTGCCTCGTCCTGAGCAAACTCTAACACTGCTAGATTCCCTATGTAAAGTACTTAGTCGGAGCCGTTAAACATACCCCTCACTGACGATTAAACATTCTTTTGTTGTTTAGACGCGTGTGGTTAAATTTTGATCGGGTGTCATTTAATCACATCTTGTGAATCGGCGACTAAGATTAAATAGGCGATGATCGCATGATTAGTGCTTTTACACGCGTGTAAACTTTAAAACACTTTTATGAATTCGGCCCTTCAACTCTAGGGAAGGCTATAATTATTATAAAATCTCTAATTGTCGTGATAAAGACATGCAAGTAGCATACTCGGAGTTTAGCTCATACTTTGTATGCTTTGATTTTTTTGACTTGTACTCTCCGTAGATTCTACTGTGTTTGCTTTAAAAATTTATCTATATTGAGCGTCAGTGGTTGTGTTGCGGCTGGTGATATTTCCAGGTATGAACGTGTGCAATTACTGCGGTGAAATGACCACATAATCTTATCTTTGTATACACAAGTCACGCACATCACATTTAAACATACTGATTTTCATAGGCAATTTAACCAACACGTGCGGATTCAACGCTTTCATTCACGAATACAGGTGTAAAAAAGATAGGCTTAAGTGAAAATCTGCTTTTATGTATTAAACCTATTTTAAAGTCTTTATTAGGGAAATTAGCTCATTTGCATACATCTTTAGTGGAAAGGATATCAGTGTTGTGAGAGACAAGCGACTACAAAACGCCTCTGAAATGGTCAATCATTTATGCTGGTATATATTTCGGATAGCATACTAAAGGATGGCGTGTCGTTTTGTTTACACCATGGGAAGCGTGAATCATCAAACGGGATAATCTTTACTTTACCTGAGCTCTAAATCCACCAGGTAAGTAGGCTACATTTGATTGTAACAGGACAAAAGCTTAAACAATTGATATATTCATTTAAATCTTTAGATTCTTGTCTAGCTAATGAAGCCTGAGTCTGCAACCGTCTTGATGTACCCTAGCCGGGGCTAGATTAGCGAGTCCGCTTAGGGCATAAACAGAAATAGGCCACAAACAGACAAATAAACATTATTTGCCATCTTACTGCAAGTAAAACAACACAATTTTATTTTATGGTATATTTTTGTTTATATTTTGAATTACACGTATATAGGGGTCCAAAATCTTTTGAGTGCTTCTGGCAAACAAACGTGTACATTTTTTATCGCTTGGGTCTGTATAAAAATTGTGACCATTCGGTTTATCTGGTTCTAAACCCACATTTGAAATGCTCGGCTCTTTTTGTTCTTGTGGACCTTTGGAGTACCCATTTATTGGGGTTTATAGAAAATGTAGGACATTTTTAAATATAATTTCGATCTGTCACAAGACTGTGTCGAGGACAACTGGGGTCATGTTACTTCAGAGTCGTGTTACCGCCATCGCCCAGGCTCTTTCAACAGTTTGTAAGTAATATGCTTTTCCAGGCAACATTTTAACCAGGCATCGTTCAAGCAGCTTTTGCGTTAAATGATCTGTACAGCATCGAATCCATATTATTTTATGTTATATTGATTTATATTACATTTATAATGTAACGCAACTGCTAAACGCGACTTATGCAAAAAAGAATCATTGGTAATACGAGTCAGTGCAAGGATATTAACCCAGTTTTATAAACACAAAATTCGAGATGTTGAAGATGACCATATTGCAAGTATGAATATCCTAACAATGTGATGTAAGGAAATCTTGAACTCGCATGAATTAGGAGGCGTGATTATTCGTGTCTAGCAACAACCTTGTTTTGCTGGTGGGTATACCCCCTGGAACGCCTCTGGGATTTCATTGGACATGCTATTTCATGTGGCAGGGGAACTGGGAAATACGCTGCCTATTACTCCAATAGCATTTGATCGCACAAGAACATCGCGCTATCCACAGACTGATCAGGTTCACAAGAATACGTTGGTTAACGAGTAGCTGGCTCAATTGTCTAAAACCTCGACCATTTTCCGTTATTGTTGTGTCACCTCTAAACTCGTCAGGGGCGAACGTATGAATAATATGCATCAAAATCTTACATTTATTCGCCTTACGGATACTAGTTACCCACACATATAACCAAAAATCCATACGGCTCTTTACAGAACACAATTTTAATTAAAGGGAACATTATTTTCTGTATCCAAAACAGTTGGAAACTGGATCAACGCGATCCAGTTTCCAGTTATATCCACAAATTAAATTGATATTAATTGATATATAAAAATATGGCGACGATCCTTTGACTTCGGTGGTGATGTGCCAAGTACATTCGAGGACTATCGAGTAACATATGCAATTGACTGATTGCCGGCGTCTTTGATACACTATTTTATTACCCCTGGGAGTTTGCGTAATGCATACAGCATGAGTTGGCACAATACCAAGTGTCCTAAAATTCCCAATAGACGACAGCTTTATTCTGGCGAAGTAATTCTCAGCGTCATCGGACGCATCAATCATGCCGGGGGATATTGGCGTGTTTGTTTATAATGTTTGTTTATGAAGAAGCCGACGACAACAAAGTGAAGTTCGATGTTAGGATAACGTTTATTTCAAATGGCTAAAAATGTACGGTTTTAGCACAAAAAAACAACAATCTTTAGTTACATACGAAATATATTATCTACGGAATGTTTCGCACTTTTAGATAGAATTGGACGAATTCTTGACGGAGAGCGATGGTGAAGAATTAATGGCGATGGGGTTAAACATGGAAGAGCCGAAAATTTAGCCTGTCATACTGTTCGAAGTTTTCAGATGTAAACAAAAAACAAGCAATCTGAACAGAAACAGAACTGAAATAACCATTTTCGAGTCAATGATGCCGACAAGCATGTACTTACATTCGCACAATCTAAAGAAACCGAACTAATTGAGTGAACTTACCTTTTCATATTAATTTAGTCAATCGGCGTCTAAAAGTAATTCAACTTTATTTGCAGACTGGTTATACTTGAATCACAGATCACCATTGTTTGGTCCATGCACCAGCAACTGATTTGAATTGTGCATACTTCGTCAATTTTATGCAAAGGCACGAACAAAAGAAATACAAACCTTGTTTTAAATCCATGTTGATTTGAAAGCGCTCTGGCTACTATAAACTGTCACTTAAAATATTAACGCTTCTAGTGTATATATGGCAACAATTTTATTCATTTAAAAACTTGTTAGTTCTTCATAATTTGTTTGTTTGCTTGATTTGGGTGACTGGTATCTTTAAAAATTCAAGTGGATTGATGTACAGCTGAATGACATCAAAGCATAGTCCCGGTGTATTTATACAGTTGTAATTTGTCTTGCTACGACCGCACAAAATACGCTGAATTAACGGGCGTCACTACATGTAGACATTCAAAATGGCACTAGGTTTATGACCAAGCGGGCTGTACGTAAGGCATGGAGGTAAGACAGCAACGGTTTTAATCTAATGAGGGTCATGTCTCGACGCAGGAAGAAGAATTAATTAAATTGTAGAATGCCGCTTGTGCAGTAATAATCGGTAAATTACATAAGAGTGTCCTGTCTTCGTCTAGATGATACTTGATTGTTACAAAATGGATAAAAAGCCACATAGCCATAATGACATATTTCCCTTGATGTCTTTTTCATTTATTCGTGTTATTTTTTATTTATTTTTTTTTTTACCTAACATTCCACATTGTATTGAACTACACTCGAACATGTCGAAATATAGATTTGAATTATGCAAATATCATACAAAATTGAAATGAACAAAGGCAGATGCATATTTAAAAATCGCTGTAATGTCAGCAAGCCCCCTTCCTTTGATGCCATATGGAATGAAGAGAATCCAGGGACTAACCATCTGGCTCAATATTTATGTCTTATTTTACAGACACAGGTACTTTAGACTTCCGGTTCCCGTACAACTTGTTATAGCCTCCAAATGCATTGACGTCACAATGTACCGCCGCTGTCAGATAATTAGCATCCGGTACAGTGACAAACAGCATTGGCTAGAGCAGTAAATCGGAAATGAACGATCAAATATTATGTCATGACAGAAAGTAATCCTATTCAATCCTACTCGGGAAGAAAGCAAAATGTGTGTGTACTGGGCAAATTCTTCTTCATAATTCCCTCTTTGATGTAAATGTCGTTCCCATGAACTTACTGTCAAAGAATGTTGTTACAAGTTTAAATGGAAAGCAGTATTATTCAAGGCCAGATCCAATGTATGTGGTATAACACATACTCCACATTAGTCACATAAAATCAGTTTTAATTATACAAACGAAGCCACGGCTTCACAATCCATACACCAGTACGTCTGACCGGACAGAGTATGTACATACGAGCTGTAATCATTTTTGTAACAACAAAGCATACAGTTTGATTATTTATTTTTTTGCGAAATCTGTAAGATTCTTTGATTTATTGTTCGCTGCTAATTTGCATATGAATGAAGTGACATTAGGTAAATTATCGAAAGTTATGTGATTGGCACCAGTTAAAATACGGTGTTTACATACATCGAGATATTCAGCAATACAATTACTTTTTTAAAGATGCTAATTTATTTAGTTTAAATAACAAATTGTTCCATTTATGTTGACCCAAATTTTAGAATGTTACAGCAGCTGGATTTTTTTCGTAACTGTGGCTCAAAAAATATAAATACCAAGTGACTTTCTTCTTAGTGATGGTGCGGGTCTATCCTCGACTGGCAGACAGCTTTAAATTAATAGACGGTAGTTGCTGAAAAGAAAATGGCACAGCCCGAAAGTTCAAAATTGTCGACTTCCATACACAGAGTATTAAACTGTACACGCAATTGGAGCCTTTGGAATGAACGAAGTGAATGTAAAGGCACGGTGAATGTGATCTATGAAGATTATAATCACATAAATCATTTAAGTTTACTAACAGAATGAGACAACAACTGCCATTTCAAGGCCAGGTCTACGAGGCCAGTGTATTTGTTAATGCAATTTGCTTCTCCCTTAAGAACACAAACGGTAAACACATAAAATACAAGCAA
>JARFOD010046465.1:0-10086 GCA_031763545.1 Mopalia muscosa
CAATGCGTTTTGATTTACAATCTTTTTAATTATAAAGGCTCGGAAAGGATGGCCTGCTATTTTACTTTTTCGATTTTTAATTTAGCAGCCTGTTTTTAACTTGGACTGCTTTGACTAAATTTTGGTCTGCTTTTGGCAATTTGCAGGCCTCCATTTCGAGCCCTGCTTAATAAAGCAGTCCCTTTTGTCTTATTTTACAGGGGCCCCCAGCAAATCACATAAAATTGGTCTTGTTATGAATTATTTTGGGGGGCAAATCATGGGTCCGAATTGACACTTTTACTTCACACAAATGGTCTTAAATAAGACAATGTTTGTAATTTTATTAATGTTGCCCTGGTGTCCTCATGGTTAAGGGGTAACACAAAGCCAGTCTGTTTGTTATGTTTTTGTATTGCATCTTGTGACTGTCATGTCTTCTCATTGTTTGTTTCCAGAGACAAGGGGTTTCTTGAACTCTTTAGGCTGGCACCTTGGATTTTGGGTGAAATAACATAAAGTATATTGAGAAAATCAAAATCAAACAATGTCACCTTATTGAAAATCAGAATTATTTTATATAAAAGGAAACTTTATCTTATCATTATGTTTTTTGTGCTGGTTCGTTTTATTTTTGTTGTTGTAAATTTAAGTTAATTAATTGGGCTAGAATCTGTTTTTATTTATAGTGTTTTTGTTTCTGAAACAAAGATTGGTATTTCTTTCAGTGATAAATATTCTATTCAACTGCACCCTCTGGTAAAAGACAGTTTGTCTTGCTGTCTGTAGGATTAGTACTGGAGACATAATAATTTTCTCAATGGGGCAAAATAACTTCACACTTAATAGCCTTTTCAGTGTGGCTTTTTACTGTTGGAGTAGACCATCATCTTGTCAGTGACATTAAACATTTGTCAACCGACCAAACCATCTAATGAATCAATCCTACTGCTGTTTTTAACTGAAGCTGTTACTGTTTTCTGAAGCCCTAGTGTCTTTTTGCAGGAGTGAATTGTGGCTCTCCAGGAAGAATTAGAAATGGATATACCAGGGGTAATCGCTATTCATTTGATAATCGTGTTCGTTACATCTGTTACAATGGGTATCAACTGGTTGGACCTGCCACACGGATCTGTAACGAGTTTGGATTCTGGGAAGGGGATGAACCTACATGCCAAGGTACGGGAACTTCTCTGTCAAATTACAAGTCCTGATGTTAACTTTTTTGAATATGATGACCTTCACTGATGTATGAAACTGCAAATTCATTGCTCGATAAAATATATTGTGGCGTCATGATAAGGCCACTGCTTAAACTTGATTGGTCAATAAGAATGATGATTGTCGTTTCTAATTAGGGGGAAATGCAGAATTATTGGATTACAGAGCAATGGAGTAGTATATTGATATATACAAGGCATTTTAGCATGCTTACCAGTATTTTATATCTTGCTTAAGAGTTGCCCTCAATATTATCTTTGTCTTCCTCACGGATCTTCGAGGTTTGTTAGCTGGTGGATTATCTGTTTACATTTAACTTTATTTTTATAATTTCAGAAATTGCTTGTGAACTTCCAGAAATTTCACCGAATACAAAAATAAGAAATCCTAGAAATAAATACAAGCCTGGATACACTGTGTCATTTTACTGTACTCCAGGAAATCACTTGTTTACGCCTCATGACAATGTGGCTTGTCAAAAGGATGGCTCATGGGACAAGAGTGTGCCCACATGTGACTCAATTCGTTGCAAAGACCCTCCAGATATTGTTAAAGGCTCTTTAGTTAACACACAGTCAGAGTATTCTGTGGGATATATTTTACAATACTCATGTACATTTGGGTACAAATTTTCCACTTCAGTTCAGAATACTAAGGGAGAGATTCGCTGTCTAGTCAGTGGCCTGTGGGAAAAGAATTTACCAGTTTGTGAAATCGTAACCTGCTCTGCCCCTCCAAGTATACAAAATGCTGATATTATTGGCGAAGAAAGAACTTTCTTATCACTTGTGAAGTATTCTTGTCATGATGGTTTCCAAATGTCTGGCAAAGATACTTTGGAGTGTTTAGAAACAGGTGTTTGGGACCGAAGACCCCCTATCTGTAACCCTGTAGATTGTGGCCGCCCTGAATCAACAGAAAATGCTATTTTACGGGCAAGCAGTTACAAGTACAAAAAAAGTGTTGATTACCTCTGTAAGGCAGGCTTTAAGCTGGCCGGAAATAAGACAAGAACCTGTTTAGCAAATGGAACGTGGAGTGGAGCACCGCCCAAATGTTTGCCTCCAGCAGTATGTGGGCCACCAGAAGCTATTGAACAGGGTTCCTACACGGGTGATGACTTTACCTATGGGAATATTGTGGTGTATTCGTGCAACATCGGATTCGCTATTCAAGGCCTTCAGAGGAGAGTATGTATGTTGGATGGTAGTTGGGAAGGCAATCCGCCATCATGTGTAAAGGTCGAATGTGTTGCACCTCCTGGGATACAAAATGGATTTTATAATGGTTCTGCTTTTTTCTATCAGGACACTGTATCATACCAGTGCGATGATGGATATGAGTTGAACGGAAAAGAGACATTGACTTGTAGTGAAACCAGAACCTGGACCCCTGAGGTTCCTGTGTGTGATGCAGTATCATGCCCAGAACCTGAAGATTTGCTAAATGGGAAAGTTGTTACTACTGGCTTAGTGTATGGAAATAGGGCAGAGTATTCTTGTTCAGACTTCTATTACATACAGGGAGATTTGACCCGGACCTGTACAGCCGATGGGGTATGGAGTGGCCTGCCTCCAGTCTGCATGCCTGCTGGGTGTGCAGCACCATTACAAATTATTGACGGCGGCTATAATTTTACAGACTTCAACATTAACTCTCAGATTTCATATTTCTGTGATGAGGGATATTTTCTTACTGGGAACCCAATAAGAGAGTGTTTGTCCAATTTAAGTTGGAGCTATGATGAGCCTAGATGTGATCCTGTTCTTTGCCCTGATCCACTTTCTCCTGTAAATGGACGTGTAATAGTAAGTTCTAAACTATATAGGTCATCTGTGAGCTATGAATGTGACCCTGGTTTTGTCCTTGAAGGTGTGGTCAGCAGAACTTGTACAGTCTTAGCAGAATGGTCTGACAGGACTCCTCAGTGTAGACCTGTGAAGTGTGATTCTCCAGGAATGGTCATTTCGAACGGAAGAATGATAGGGGATAACTTTACTTACGGTTCTGTTGTTCGCTATGAGTGTGATGCAGGGTATTACATAGATGGGGCAATGGAAAGAACTTGCTCTCAAGATGGCACCTGGGACAATCCAATTCCTGTTTGTGAAATTGTAAAATGTCCGCGCCCTTTGCGAATTGTCAATGGTGGCTATAATGGGTTTGTTTTGGATTTCAATACTTCTTGGAATGTTAGTTGTCAAACTGGCTACATGCTTTTAGGTGATTCTCAGCGAACTTGTCAAGCTAATGGAACATGGAGTGGATTTGATCCAGAATGCCGTCTGATAGACTGTGGGCCTTTGACGGATGTCCCATTTGGAGTAGTCAGCTTTTTACAGACCAAGTTGGATGATATTGCAGTATATTCCTGTGACCCTGGATATACTTTAGTAGGCTCAGAAGAAAGAACATGTGAAGAAACAAATTATTGGAGTGGTTCTGAACCCTCTTGTGCATTGAGCTCTTGTGGAGATCCAAATATATTTATTTTAAACGGAGATGTACTTGTTGATGAAACGACATTTGGAAGCCTTGCTAATTTTACGTGTGATCCTGGTTATGTTATTGAAGGCCCTGAGTCTCTGTTCTGCTCAGCAAATGGATCCTGGACTGGTTCAATCCCACAGTGCTTTCCAGTGTCTTGTGGTGAACCGGACTCTGATCAGTTAGAGCTTTTGATTCTTTCTAATGCTACAACCTTTGGTGGCTTGGTTTTGTACAGTTGTGTTCAAGGTTATACTTTAAATGGCTCTGAATCAAGAAACTGTATGGAGGATGGCACGTGGAGCGGATTTCAGCCAACTTGTGAAATTGTAAAATGTCCGGCTCCACCTCTTTTTGAAAATGGATTTATTGAGTTTGTCAACTTGACATACCAATCTGAATTAGTTTACAACTGCTTAGAAGGCTATAGTCTTCTTGGTCCACGTCGCAGAAGGTGTTTAAGTGAAGGTTACTGGTCTAAGGAGCAACCATCATGTGAACTGATTGACTGTGGCATCCTCTTTGCTCCATTAAATGGACAGCTGGAGCTGCCCTCATCCACTTATAACTCTAGTGCTACATATGCATGTAATCCTGGGTTTACACTTATTGGGTCATCTCTGCGATCGTGTCAAACCTCTGGAAAATGGTCAAAGAGTGACCCATCCTGTGAGCTAGTTCAGTGTTCAGAATTACCATCCCCAGATAATGGGTATGTCTTCATCAGTGCTTACACTCATGGCGCAGATGTCACTTATGGGTGTGACAGGGGCTATTCTCTCATTGGAGATGAAACTAGACAGTGTCTTCAGTCTGGACTATGGTCTGATGAAGCTCCTTTCTGTGAAATTATAACCTGTCCAGAAATAAGCTTCATATCGCATGGGAAGGTCATGGCTGGAAACTTCACATATGGTGAATCTTTGAGTGTCTTATGTGACACTGGCTTTGAACTGATCGGAGATGAGGATATAGAATGTTTGCATAATGGAACATGGTCTGGCAATGGATTTCCCAACTGTACCAGAATTGAATGTCCTCCACCTTCTCCCATACTTAACGGCACAATCAAAGGGGAGTCTTATGAGCATGGGAGAACAATCATGTATGAGTGCGACGAAGGTTTTGAAATATCTGGTTTTCAGGTCAGAATTTGTACAGAACACAAGCTTTGGCTCGGTTCTGATCCTTTTTGTGAAATTATCAGATGCCCAACACCATACAGGATTGACAAAGGTTATGTCCGCGCCGACGGCTATGAGTATAAAAACAACATTGAGTATGGTTGTCATGATGGTTATGTTCTTGAAGGAGAGTCAACAAGAACCTGTTTATCAAACAAATCTTGGTCGGGTGTTTCTCCATTGTGTATTCCCATCATGTGTCCTCAAGTGCCTAATATTCCATTTGCAACTGTTGCCTACCAAGAGGGAGATGTTTTCCGCAATATTGTAGAGTACAACTGCACTGTTGGCTACAAGGTAAAGGGTTATCCTCAAATTACATGTTTAGACACAGGTTATTGGTCAGATCCAGAATTTGAATGTATTCCGATAGAATGTCCCAAAATTACGTCTTTGCACAACGGATATGTATCTGGTTCATCGTTTGAATACTCTGCTGAGATCTATTTTTCTTGCTCTCCAGGATTCAATTTGACAGGGGAGGCAGTTTTAACATGTCTTATTGATGGTCTGTGGGATTTTCCTCTCCCCAGTTGCAGTGAGATCAGGTGTTCTGATCCTGGACTTTTAGAAAATGGTAGAATTGATGGAGATAGCCTTCTGGTAGGAAACCAGCTTCGATTCTCCTGTTTTGAAGGTTTTAAGCTGATAGGAGCCAAAAGTGTACTCTGTGTTGATGATGGTGAATGGGATGAAGACATCCCTTTCTGTGAATTAATTGTGTGTCCTGAACCGGTGCATATCTTAAATGGCCAATTTATTTTAGAAAGAAATGATACTGAATTCAGAGTCAATGAAATTGTTGCATATGAATGTGATGATGACTATACCTTGATTGGAGATGATGAATTAATTTGCTTAAATAGCGGAACATGGTCCTCGTCAGCCCCTTTCTGCTCACAAACAAAATGTCCGCCACCTGAGCCACTTCGTCACGGAGAAGTTGTTGGTTCAGAATTCACTTCCCAGGCTAGTGTGAATTACTCTTGTGATATTGGCTATGAGTTGACAGGATATTCTGTTAGACTATGTTTGAAGTCTGGTGTTTGGGATGTCCCAGCACCAAATTGTGACCCAATACTCTGTCGTCAACCAGTTCCAATTGGTAATGGCAACATGACTGTTAACACTATGTTTTATGGAGGAGTAGCTGAATACACATGTGAAGAAGGTTATGAGCTTATTGGCAATGCAACTCGTGTTTGCCAAGAATCTAAAACATGGAGTGGTAGTGAACCCTTCTGTCACATGATTATTTGTGATCCACCTCAAGTTGTTTCCCATTCTGAGATCGTCTCGAATAGTTTTACTTTTGGAAGGTATGGTATAGGAAGTTTCATAGAGTACATATGCGATGAAGATTATGAAATCGAAGGATCATCTGTTTTGGAATGCTTATCAAATAGATCATGGAGTCTAGAACCTCCTTCTTGCATTAAGAAAACTTGTCCTCCACTGCCTGGATTTGAAAATGCACAAGACCAGTGGCACATAGGAGCCGTCGTTGAAAACCAATGTTCTGATGGGTTTGTGTTGGTTGGTGATCATCTTAGAACCTGTCTCCCTAATCTGACTTGGTCAGGCCATAAACCTGACTGTAGACCAATTCAGTGTCCACCTATAACATCTCTTCTCTATGGCACAGTCAACGGCGCACAGTTTAACATCAATGATAGACTCTATTTCACCTGTAACAAAGGATATCAGCTACTGGGTGCAGCAGAAATAGAGTGTTCGCCAAATGGGAACTGGGATGAATCTGTTCCAGCTTGCTTTAAAATTCAATGTCCTGGACCGACTTCTGTTCTCAATGGAGCATACTCTGGGAGAATATTTTATGTTGGAGATTCTGTGGAGTTCTTTTGTAATCCTAGTTACACCCTGCTTGGTAATAAAGTAAATTTTTGCCAAGAAGATGGCACATGGGATAAGGATGTTCCTTCCTGTGAGCTAAAGAATTGTAATGAACCTACCAGCATACAGTCAGCATCTGTCAGATACACATCGACTGATGTTGGTGCTACAGCTTTTTACATATGTGAGGAGGGCTTTGAACTTAATGGAAATAATATCATTAAATGTGGAGAAGATGGAATATGGATCGGAACATTGCCACTTTGTGAACCAATTTCTTGTGGACCATTACCTGTCATCCTTCATGCTACAACTGTCATAACAACACATAGTCTGGGTACAATAGCTGAATACAGGTGCAGTCCTGGTTATCAACCCAACGGTAACCTTAGAGTGGAATGCTTAGCTAATAAGACATGGGTGCATGACTCCAGAGTGAAATGTTTACCAGTAGACTGTGGTGCACCACCGACAGTAGATAGAGCTGTAGCTGTGACCAACTCTACCACATTTGGAGCAACACTTGAATACAGATGCCACCAAGGATATCACTTAGTTGGTGGCTCTCCAGTTAGATGTTCATGGAGTGGTTCCTGGTTTGGAACTTTACCAGAATGTAAACAGGACGGATGTGGTCCTCCTCCTATATCTCATTCGAATGTTGATTCCTTTGTTTCACCGGATGGACTGCAAGTGTCTTACTTCTGCCCTGATAATTTCCGGCTGGTTGGTTCATCAGTCATCATCTGCAATGAAGATGGTGTTTGGAGCGATACAGCTCCGATATGTGAAGAAAATGGATGTGGTGATCCTCCGGTGGTGAGGGACGAGATCATCCTGGTGGATGCAGATCCTCAGATTGTGACTTATCGCTGCCCGTCTGGTTATGTACTGCGTGGAGTGTCATCAATAGTCTGCCTTCTTGGCAGTTGGACTGATGAAGCACCCACTTGTGAAGGTATGTTGACCAATCTATCTTTTTCATCTGTGAAACCTGAGAGTACTAAGATCATACTAGATATCCTATCAGAACAATCTCTCATTGGTCTTTTTATTACTTCTAGCTTTTATCTGCATGTAAAATAATACAAGTGAATAACTTAAATGCACCCTGGAAAATCAGGCGACTGTGTGACCCACGGTTGCGTGAAATCCTATGCTGGTTGGACATGTAAAAAAGGTTAAAAAAATGTCTTATGTATGTATGTTTTTGTTTAAATGTACGGCTTCATGCAGTACAGTCATTTTTATAAATAAGGAGGGTGTGCAGAAGAAAGTGTACATAAGAACTACACGGATGGCATTTGGCACACGTAATAAATAGCTACATGTTTCATACAATTTTTTTTACATACTTTTTTTACAAAGATGAGAAATTCGGTGACATATCTTGGTCTGAGAATTAACTGGCTCTATATACACTATTTCACAATTGAGGAAAATGGTGTTGAAATTTTTCTCTTCCCATATATTTTTGGCTTTTGTTGTTTTTTCAATTGTTTGTTGATAGGGCGAATAACAAAATTATGATCAGCAATATAGAGCAACATATCGAAATAAATTCCAACGTTTGATAAGCCTGCCCAAGACATTCCGCTTGAAGATGTCCTTGTGATTTAACAAAATATACATAAATGCTATATTGAATGGCTCTACCTTCATGATAGGGCTTTGTGTTACAAACAATACTTCAAAACCAATGTCCATATTCATCCCAAATTTAAAAACCAATTCTCGAACAATAGATGTTTTTTAAAGACAACACACATCCTTGACCTTGTGGTTATTTCTAATCATGATACCCATATACCAATTATGAAAACAATTAATAAAGACTTCTTCAGATTGAGAACTTTATTCTTCACATAAACATCAAACCCCACTGCACATGCTCACTGTAATAGAACAGAAACATGCAATATTAGTTCATGTTAACAAATTAGACTGTGAGTTCTGATCCTATCCCATCTGGGTTTATATCTATCTTGAACTTAGAAGGTCCATTAGCATTCTTTAGTAGGCCGGGGTTTTCTGCTCTTATATATTATTACCAAGCTGACATTATAGAAGATGTTCTTTATGTTTATCCCTGCACTATATAACACTAAACAATTTTTAAGATGTCTAAGGCACAAAATAGTGATTGCAGGCCTTAAAAATGACTGACTCTCGGCGTTATGTTTACAAAGTATCTTATCTAATTAATATAACTAGCAGCTGAATATATAAATTCCATGAGTTAATCCTGCTGACACAGGGTGGATGCTTACTAAAAAATGATGAATTATCTCATGTTCTAGTTATATGGGCAACCTACAGGCATCTCGAGATAAAGTAATGACCCTATACATGGCATGGAAAATATTTGATAGATATGGACCAAACAAGATATTTTGCATGAGTTAAGAATGAATAAACCAGCTAACTGATACAGTTAATTTTTTTAATATATGAAAAAAAAAATTCTTGAACGGAATCCATAAAACACTATATACAAGATGATTAATATAAGCAACTAGGTAATATACAATTTAAACCAATAACAATAAAAGTAACAAGTTAAAAAGTGCAAATCGTAAAAAATGTATATAAATATATATAATAATAATTCACAGTTCCTCAACAATACTTTTTTTAAAGAGGATTTTGAAAAGATTAAATCAGTTTTAATCTCATTAAAAAGATTAAGTGTACATGGCAAAAACAAAAGTTTACATTATATTTGTCCTGTATCTATTTAACCTGAATAAAATGTGGTGTATTAAGCTGCCAGCAGGAACATTAAAAGTTACTTTACATAAAATCTATGGTGAATCATAATTTCTGCTTAAAACAGAATGTAAAAATGTACAATCTAAAAGTTTTCTTCTTGTGTCCAAGGTAGATAGATTAATTGTTGACATACCCCCAAATATCCCATTTCATTAAAATTAAGATTACCTCTAAAACCTAGGAATTTTTAAAAAGCTTTTCTGGACACGTTCTATACTGTCTGTTAAAGTCTTTGTGTGGTGGGACCACACTGGGGCACAATATTTTAATCTACTCCTGACCAAGGACACAAATAAAGATTTTAAAGAAAATAATTTACCAAAACATTACATGCTCTTTTGATAAAACCAAGCATTTTTAGCTTGCCGTAACGAAGTGAAGGAAAGGTATTGTGAGAGGGGGGAAAATGTGGCGGTGTCGTCGGTGTTGGTGTTGGTGTTGGTGTTGGGTTAAGGTTTTCTGTTCAGCAAATGCCATGCTATTCATATCCTAGGCATACCATTCAAGTTAATCTTTTCTGTTCAGCTCACTGGTACACAAGTTAAGGTTTTTTGTTCAGGTCATTTTGCTGGGCTCAAGTTTATTGAGT
>JARFOD010046476.1:0-10085 GCA_031763545.1 Mopalia muscosa
CTCCTGATGATGGTTTGATAATAAACCGAAATATTGAGTCAATATGAATTTTTCGTCCTTCTTTGGAGTAGTCACCTAACTTTTATGATAAGCTTGTCAGTGGAAATTCTAACAGCTTATATTAGTTTTCTTGTCTTTCGTGATGTGATTAGTTGTTCGCTAGGGGTGGATTTGTTCCCGGTAGATTTTGCGCAGTGATGAGAGATATCTGATGTGGCGGGCGGATTCGATGTCTGTCTTTCTACTTAGGTTTTGTGTTTTTTTTAATTCTGACTGGTAGGGGGCGACTTGTATCTCCAGTGTCATTCTGATCTCCGAATTAGGTGGATTACTCTTTCTAGAGGATCGGGTTTGGTAGATTTGATTTTCTTACCGTTAGCTTAAAGCGTTTTTCCGGCGGTTTTTTTTTTTTCACGGAAAAGAGGTATCAACACGACAGCTTTGTTTTAGCAGCCTGCTTATCACGTGACCCGAGCTTCTTATGTATGGCGATGTCATACGGTTATTGGGACCGTCCTTTCTTTCTCTATTGTTCTCTTCGTTATGCTGAACGGTATTTTTTGTTTTATTGTTTAAGGCACCATTTATGATGGACAACCGTTTAGTTTTGTAAATATTTCGTTTAAGTAGGGATTTCTCTGTCTGGGTGGCCAGACAAAGCAGCTGTGGTTTCAATGGTTAGGGTTGTTATTGTACCAGTTTTCGTTTTCAATTTGACGATTGGAGTTGTGTTAACGATTTCTGGGCGCATATGCTCAAAATAATTTTATCTTTCTGTTACAATTGAAAAAATATACATATTTTGACATATTTTATCATAAATTAATGTTGTTTCCGTAGATGGATTTATTCATCAAATCGTTACTTCCTATTTGCTTATAATTCAAGCTGGGTTTCGTTCTGTGCACAACAAGATATTTTTACCTTGGAAATACAAGGTAATTCATTGATATTAAAGTCACTGATGTGACGTCAGTCGGAGATAATTTACGATGACATTCTGTAGTTACATCGACCATACTCGTGACTGTGTGTTTACATATTTTGACGTGCATGATAATTATTGATAGATTTGCCGGAACACTCATGTGTTGTTGTTTCCGTGTCTAATATCTGCTGCATTGATCGCAGTGAAACCGGGCAACAGCTTGACGCGTGAGCTTTTCTGGAATTTTAAGTGAATTTATTGGATTCAAAAACAAGTATGGCAGATTTTAATCTCATTTTTTTTAAGGGAATCAAATTAATTGAAGTTTTATCCGATCTATTTTACTTATAAATGGCTACATGCAAAGGTGTATTTAAAAATAACCTAATCTTTTCAGGATTGTTGGAATATCGCGGAGTGGTTTTTACGACTTTTCTTTCCAACATATAATTGAAATGCAGTCGCCCACAAAAGCCTAAAAGGAAAATCGCTTTTTTTATCAACCGGGTATCAGTAGTTTTCAGGTGTGATATTTAACATGGGTGTCGGTATATCATGTGGGTCTGGTAAGAACCTGAAAGTCAACATTGACTTGGGCCTTTCAACTGGAAACTTAACCATTGCTGGGGATAGAACCTCCTACACCAGCTATTAAATCTTTATCCAACAAAATAGTAACTACATGCAAAGATAGTATCTTTGAATATCAGAAATTTGCCACCAATATATTGTCGGAAACCAGAACCCTCGCCACTAAGGGCTACTGATGAGGCGGATGGATGTAGCCTTAGCCTATAGGTATGTCACTCACTTATTATTTAAATGTACAGAGCCATTCACTTATATGAAGTGTTTTGTTCACTAAAAGTATAGCTTTGTACGTATTTTCCTATTTCATCAAAGTGAAGGGGGCAGCATGAAGCCGTTTGGGATTTCTTTGAATTATACCATGTGGTTACATATTGTGTTGTCGTGTTGTAGTGGTGCATTTGATGGGCTACTTCGTCCGTGAGGCATATGAGTGAAATATTATTAAATACAGCGTTTAATTAATTTTTAAAAAATGAAAGCAATCAAAACATAATTAACTACAGATATCCCGAAAATTATTTATAAAATGAATGAATTAACATTGATTGCTTTCAACTATGAACCATGCTAATGAAATACTCACTAGTTAAACTTACCTCAAACAGAACTAAATATATTATATCTGGTCAATTTTCTCTACTGAAAATGTCAAATTTACATGAATTAAAATTGAGTTGAATTTCGTTGGGCTTCAATATGTATGGTTTCATTTAAGTGTGTTGATTCGAGTCAATAAGTTCTACATACAAACAAAGCAGCGAGACAAATGGGGGACCATTCCTGACTGTCAATATACTTCAGTAGATTCAACCTATATCTTTATGTATAAGTGCCATCAGTCAGGGGGCTATAGCTCTGGTTCGGGGTTTGAATCTCGGTGGAGGCAAACAAACGTTTTTTAATTACATTTGAATATACATGTATATATATATTCGTGTCTTTCAAACGATAGACACATTCTTTTATGTTTCATACAGTATTCTGTTGCGTTCACTACAGGTTCATTCTGACATATTTAAACTACATCTTTTGGTTTTTATTCTATTATTATTCGATTTCATTTTCTCATCTGTGGACTGAAATGTTTATAAATATTTACCAGTTATTGACATTCAAGAAGTTGCTATCGATTACTCATCTTCTGTGTGCGAACTTTTTTCACCGGACATTGATATTCTATAACGTGAACATTGGCGCTTAAGGGGTCGGTTACGTCGACGTCAATGTTGGAAAAGATGATGCTTAACCGGAATGCGCCAATTTGGTAACCTAAATGTTATCTAAAGCTTGTCATTACCACCGAATTAATGACGTTATAGATACCCGTGACTTTTACGTTGAGATGAATGCCATTACGTTACGTGTTAGGATAACGTTTCCAATTTGGTTAACTTACGTCACTACTGTGTTGTTTTTGTTTTTTTCATGATTCAATTTATGTGTGGCAATGATACTGATGTAAAGTTGTGCCCTGTGACGTTATATTCGAACCAAAGAACGCTGGCGTCTGGTGCTCTCTGGATTACATTATATAAGTCCTTTGATAGGAAATGAAAACTGTTGTATTCAACTGTGCTGCGTATAAACGTAAAAACAACAGCGGTTTGTCGTCCACATGCATTGACTGCTGGAAAAGGGATTCGGCGAAAGATTACCAATTCTAGAACTTCAAAGGATGTTTGGAAGATATTCTGACCGAAAATACTCTACTGGAAACCATACCACGGTAACGCAATATGACTATCTTAAAGACAGTTAATTGTGATTTCAAAAAAACATTCCATGGACACAACAGATTTCATGATGGGAAATTCAGAAGGATACTCGTCAGCTGAATTGAACAGATTCTAGATCAGTTCTGCTTTTCAGATCTGTTCTGGACATTTCCCTGGGAACTTACATTAGGCTGTATATCTCTACATACTGGGATCCAATCACCACATAAGGCGCCAAATTACGTTTCCTGTCAACTTATTGGATGGATTTAGCTTGTGTTCGCGAAGACCTAATAACTGTGTAAGGCAATTGATGGTGGTGTGGTATTGTTGTGTGGCTCGCCGTCTGTTTAGGAGGCTTTGTGATGCTATGTGTCGCGGGATTCAATCCAATCTATTTCCACTTTCTTCTCTAGAATGCTAATCATTTTCACAATAATGGAGACTTACTGGCCTTCGGAACACGGACAAAATGGCAAACTTTTTGTAAGTCCCTGCCCGGGATCAACCGGATTTTAATTTGGAGAGTTTTTTGCTTCTGTTTATAGAGGGAATAATGAGATACCTATATTGCATATCGTCTGTCTTCTTGGGTAAGTACTCAATTAATAGCTTTTATTTGAAATGAGAAATTTGATTCCCTTTGAAGAGCTAAATGTCATGTCGTAGTGCTAATAACTGTGCTGTGGAATTATTACTGTATAGAAGCTTTACCTGAACGTGTCTAATGACATCAGTCCATTTTTTTTTCCCAGGGGAAGCCTATTCACTGTTGCATACATTGTTTTGACTTCATTTATTTATTGTTCTGAGATCTATACTAAACACATAAAAGATCTACATAAAACGAGTAGCTGGCGAATGTTTAAAATGTTACATCAGTTAGCGAACACAAAATGTTGTTGAAGGAGACAGCAATAGGCCACCTATTCCCAAAGTCGCTTAAGATATGCAGCATGTATACGATCACGACCCCGGATCAGGCATGGTTTCAGTGGAGCGAATTTTCAATGGCACACTTTCGTTCAGATAGCATTTTTGGGAGGTAGACCTACCGTTATCGGGTACTGGGTCGTCATAGAGTAATTAACAAGCAAGGACTTCGAGTCAACTGGGGAGTTTGACTAGAAACAGTTTCCTCGGGCTGGACCCTTGCTTACATATACACGTAGCAAATCTCGCTCTCCAGGTTTCTATGGCAACCGAATGTTCCAATTCACAGGAGCTACCCGATTGCTAAATTGTTCGTCTGCGCGTTCCATTTCAAATCAATAGTGAAGAGATAACCGTGTTTGGAACGTAATCCTTATCCCAAATACCTCTAGCTCAACTTGAATAATTTAACACTAGGATTCTCTACTGGCGATTTCTTGTTAATGAGAACACCCTTATTTATCCTAAACATAAGGCGTTCTCTTTATGTTGTACATTAGAACCAAGATGTTTGTAAAACCTTTGGTATTTACGACTAACAGGCTGCATAAAACTGACAGGCTTTTTCCATTGACAGGCTGTAAACTACTGACAGGCTGTATTTTCGTTATTTTGGAATAACAATTTCTTAATTAGAACATATACCTGTTCAGAAATTTTTGTAGGTTGAAACCCGTCCGGGAATCGAACCCACGACCCTCAGAGTTAGGCACCGAATCGCCAGCAGTAAATGCAGGCTACCTAGACCACTGACAGGAGCATATATCTCTGACGGATTGTATACCACTGACAGGCTGTATACCACTGACAGGCTGGATACCACTGACAGGCTTATTCCATCGACAGACTGTATACTACTGATAGGCTGTATAGAACTGAAAGGCTGCATATCACTGACGGACTGTATACCACTGATAGGCTGCCGACCATTGCCGGGAAATTTATCACTGTTGCCCTGAGACTTCGCGATGTATACATCCCACCCAGTTAGATACTTTATATATCATCTATTTTTAGAAAAGTTTTTGCACCTGTCTAGATTAGTCTTTGAACCAACTACAATTTGTTTTACCTTGACGCCGTTGTACAAAATGTAGCTTTTTGTCTTCATCTTGTGGACAATCATGTTTTGTTTGAATGCCAATGAAAGCAGCAAAAATCATACCTTTATAGATATGCATTCGGACGCGCTTTCCTTGGAAACATGGAAATATGGTCACATATTCTTGTACACTGCAGCAGTTACCCTCACTTTGCAGTAGGCCTACTTCTAAAATGTCTGCCAATAAAATGTTTCTGAATAGATATTAGACCGGTACTGACATAAATGATATCACATATTCCATTTGCTATATATCAAAAGATGCCGGGAGCACTAGAATATCAACGGTACGTCATCTAGCTCTATATAGAAACAGAGCGAGTCGATACCTCGTACAATGGACGCTATGACATCAGTCTAATTCCGTATACCATGTCTAATGATTAAAACGTAATACAGTGAATAGACAAAAATTTGCTCCATTTTATATTGACCCAAAATCCCGGGTAGATATTTTAAAACAGCTGGATGTTCCGTAACTGTATAGACCTCCGCCTCGTAACTTCCTGGGAGAAGTCTTTGAATGTGCATGTACACGCGCAAATCATCTCGGACTTCAGAGAATAACGTTCACCTTTATAAAATTTCGACCAGATTTAGTGGATTTTACCGCCTATAGACAACGGAAGAAGGTGGGCGGTGCCTAATACTCTTTTTTTATGACACCGTCTTTATCATGGATTGGCCAAGAAAACCCGACCCCGTGCTAGAGTCATTAAGGGAAATCCCGGCTCAGCTAGCTGTAGTGTAAAAGCCATATGAAATTCTCTAAGAAAGTGTTATCCCAAAATAACGAATATACATATGAAATTAGCCTGGTTTATTCAAACAAGTGGGTAATATTATATTATTTCGCGAACAAAATACACGATTAGCGGACATGTCACTAATAAGGTACTGTCAATATCCAAATGATAAACATCAAACGTCGACGGCCTTTTTAAAAGGACTAATGGTCTCCCAGAACATGACATACTCGTTAACGGTCATACAGCGTGAACGTTGGAGGCAAACGCCACATCCTGCTCCGACAAATTGCGCACACGACATCCTCGCACTGATTAATAATGTTATAATTGATCTTATTAGTGCGTATGGGGAGTTTTACCATTCGTTAGAAACCCAATTTAAATTTTAACCGTAGTACGTGATTAGCTGGTGGACGTGAAGGCTTTCTCAAACACACCCTACACGTTATTTGCTAATTGAATTCTACATCTTTGCAACACGAAAACGTTTATAGGCTTAGCATTTTTCTGTATATTTAGTTTTTTTTTGCGTAGGCCGATGTCCCTTTTTTATGCTTGCCCTGAAAATCAGAGCAAAGACTTCACATTTTGTCGGTACCATAATCTTTATATTTTCCCTGAGATTCTGCGCAAAGACTTCACATCTTATCGGTACCATTATCTTTATATTTACCCTGATAACCTGAGCAAAGACTTCACATATTATCCGTACCGTTGTCTTTATATTTGCCCTAAGAATGTAAACAAAGACTTCACATGTTATCGGTACCGTTGTCTTTATATTTATCCTGATAATCTGAGTAAAGACTTCACATCTTATCGGTACCATTATCTTTATATTTACCCTGATAATTTGAGCAAAGACTTCACATCTTATCGGTACCATTATCTTTATATTTACCCTGATAATCTGAGCAAAGACTTCACATATTATCGGTACCGTTACCTTTACATTCCCTGAGAATATGATTTTCCGCAGCAAAGGCACCCATATCCCAGGTAGCATAACCAGGAATTGCACGAGAGGGCCTAGACATCCTGCAGCAAGATTATAATATTTTATGCAGAGAATTATGCGTGTCTGTCTACATTGGGTATGAGCAAAGCCTGATTTAGACGAAGATAGGCTCTAAGCTTTTCCATTTGTGAAGCCCCTTCAAACATGTCTAAGAAAGGCCTATATAACAGCGTCACCATATTATAAACCTTGGCAGGAGGCATGTTAAGTGTCTAATAGTGTAAATGCGCCTAATCGTGGATGCACCTAATTATGGACATTTTTGCACTTAAACATGGGTAGTCGCCTAATCGTGGATTGTTGGCGCTTAATCGGGGGAAATTGTGCTTTATCCAGGAACAAGGCCCCCTAGATTTTGAGGGCAGTGGCTTCAGTCGGCTAAGCCTAATTGTAATCGTTAATTCGGCACCGGGTGTGAGTATCAGGAGAGCTTTTTACTGTATTAAATATTCTGTATATCTCGCAATAGACTTAGAGTTTGTGTCTCCTAAATGTCAAAGCATAATACAGCTCAATCTTGTCTTATTTAGTAGCTTATATATTTGCACTTAGCACAAAGTTCTCTGCATTTACTAAATGTTTGTCTGTCTGTCTGTTCGTCTGTCTTGTTCCATTTCTGTGTATGCATCTTAAATTAGTTTCATTTGAAAGTTTCTGGCATTGTGCACTGTCAGTCCCTTTTCCAGGCTTTTGTACAGTTTTGTACAGTTTTGTACAGTTTATCATTTGTTTAGCTTGTTTGGGGCCCGCCATAATATCTCGGACAACGAGAAAAGTGACCAACGGAAACTAGGAAACCGTAATAGCCACGTTTCTTTAGTCATTTATATCAGACATAGAAACTATTTAGTAATAAGTATTTCGGGCGGATAAAAGTATCTCACATTTTCTCGAAACCAGAGATAAACAAAAACGTGATGTCCTATCTACGGAATGGTAATTTGGCAGTCGATGCGCTTTGCAGTAGGCCCCCTATTTGTGAAGTTCTTGTTTCGACAAAAATGAGTAGGCCATCAACTGAAAATCAGCTTGCACTTTTTTATTGGTATTTATTATTGCTTTATTTTTGTCTCGATGTTATAGTTTATTCAAAAGTTATCAAATAGTATTGTCAAGCAAACATGTATAAATATAACTTCGAAAGTATGCTTTGCTAGTATGCGCTGAGATTATCGCCTAAATACGGTCGATTGACTTGCGATCTCGTTTGCACTAATGACTTCATGAGCTGCAATGCAAACTGACTTTCTTAATTAGCTATGGTCATAGTCATTGTTTCGTATATGGGGTTTATGTGGCTAGTTAGAGAATTAATATCGACATATTGTATTTTACTGAC
Organism: Mopalia muscosa; assembly: GCA_031763545.1. Taxonomy (NCBI): domain Eukaryota; kingdom Metazoa; phylum Mollusca; class Polyplacophora; order Chitonida; family Mopaliidae; genus Mopalia; species Mopalia muscosa. Next base: position 8,376 of record JARFOD010046476.1, read on the forward strand.
ATGGATAAAAACTGAAGGAGAATCCTACATTAGTTATCTCTATCTAAGGCCTACTTCACCTCAACATGAGTTTCGACAAGGGATTTTTTTTTTTCATGGAAAAGTTCAAACAATACACTCCAATTCTTATTCTTTGAAAGGGGTCGACACATTACATGCCAAACTGTCTAATTGGATGCCAACGAATGGGTTAACGTACAGGTTCTTTTTCGTTCTCGCTGAAGTGTTAGTTTAAACAATATATTTATTCATACTTTTTATTTTATTTTATATATGATGCACTATGGCCGGCCCAGTATCTAATTAATTTTACAGGGAATGGTAGGCATCGGTAATATTGCGTCCTTTATGTTAGTGTTTGTTTTCAATCTGGGGCCGGTTGTTCAAAGCACTGTTATCTTTTAACATGCCGTTATCTCCACTTTAACGGCGCGTTATCTTTAATGGCTTACTGTACAGTTAATGAAAACTCAGTTAACTTTAATGTCACTTTATCTTTCCGTTATCTTCAACGGAGGTAGATACGATCTATTGACCAATTGACAGTATCCAAAATGGCGTTGATAGTACAACCGAATGCAGCAGTTATGCATATTTTCCGTACGAGGAAAGCTAGAGAGTCCCCTGTTTTTTTTTCTGTGTCATTCTTTATTCTATGAATATATTTTTTACTTTTTGGGCCATGTTTCCCCACTTTTCTCTGACTTACCTGCCACACCTGTCAGCTACCCCTTGGCTGTTGACAGGGTCAGTAATTCCTGCCATATTAAGTTCTTCCTCTTGTTAGTGACAGTATTTGAAAACTTGTTTTGTAACACAGAGGAATTGAACTCCACCATTGACTGGATAACATTTCCCTCGTCAATGGCGAAGTTCTTTCTGCACTTTGACATAGTATCTTGACTGGCAGCCATTTTATTACATCATGACAGGATGTTAGTGTTAAAATGATGCATTATGGGACCGATTAGTTTGTTGTTCTATTAATTAACTTAAATTAATTCCGTTAGCTAACTAACGGCAAATTAGGCCTTTCAGCAACAGCATTATAACGGCCAATTACTTAACGGAACGTTTAAGAAATAAGGAGCCGTTAGCATTAAACGGACCGTTAACTTAATAGAACTTTGAACAAGCGGCACCAGGACAATTTTTAAGTCACCTATCATCTGACAATAACTGAGAAAATACACCAATTAAAGCAATATACAGGTAACAATATTCGACTGATTGAATAATACGATTCGTTCTTTTAAAATTACTTCCAATCAAGAGGGATATGTCGGTACACGTTTTTTCTTGATTGTGGTTGATTTGAGCCATGCGCATGCTTCGTTACAATATACTGATATTTTCCTCGAATTCAGACTGAAATATGTATGGTAAGCCTACTGATAAATTGTTATGCAGAGAGACGCGGTTGCAGAAGAATGGCTTGCGCCCAATGCTCCATCGGGATTAACATCTGTTTGGGCATATTACCTTCATACTCGTATCGACCAAGTGTTTCAGCAGAGCTGGGAATATATATGAAACCATATTCAGTCAAATCGATCAGCGTTATGTCTCCAGCAGACGACAGTCTAAGCGCACGCGGACTGGACTGGAGCTGGTATGCTGGGCCCGCTCACAATCTGACCTTGAGAACGCTGGTTCAGTATATGTGACTGCCTGGCCGGCCGCCTTCTCTCACCCGTTTGTTGTTGATAC